>JAPDSC010048309.1:0-10233 GCA_026290005.1 Latrodectus geometricus
AAATCTTTAACATCTTGCTTTATGAAAATCCGTTGGCGCCAACTACTGACGCTAGTGTTTGACTACGTTGTGATCACAAATATCAACTCTGTAAAAGCTTCTGATTTAGTTAAATGAAGCTATTACGATTTCATATTCTCTAAAATTGTACCTAATGAACATCGTTAATTTTTCAAGGTTATTAAAGTAAAAGTTATATTTCACTTTTTGTTGCAAATGAAGTAAAGTTTAATATTTGTCTGTATTTGGTAATATCATATTTTGATATTTTGAGCTGAATTGTAAAAATTCGGAAATATGATATATATATATATATATATATATATATATATAAATCCAATTTACTAATTATTGTGAGAGAAAAAAACACATTTCGTTAAATAAAAATTTAAATACGTATTTTTGTATTTCATTTATATTATTACTTGAAACTATTAAGATATTTAAACGCTGTTTCCTCATTTTTAAAATTTCTTTTTATCTAACTTTAAATTTAATATTCCATTAATTTCTATTTTTATAGAATGTACTACAAAAAAAGGCCCAACTATTTTAATAGTACTATATGTATACATAAATAAAGATTTGGACGTGCTTTATTTTGCATGTTATAAAATAAAAAATTTTACTGAAAATTAATCTATTGGAACAATATTTTGAAATCGATATTTAATTCTATTTAATTTAACATATGTGTATTGTATCGAATATCCTTGGCATCTGAATATATTCAACTTTGATTAAGATATCATGAAGAAGAAAATGCAGTTGTGTTTATTTTACATTCTCCCAAGGCACTTTCTCTATTTTTCTGCAGTCTTCAACCGAGCTGTAACAAAGAGAATAAAATTAAGACCTGGGATCAAAAATCGCAGGGAAGAGCAAGCAAAACACAAGAGAGAAGATAGAAAGTAAAACCTGCAGCCGATAGATTATAACAGTCGACAAGCTGACATCTTGACAAGAGTTTCTTCACCCAAGGGAGGGCTCTTGGAGAAATAGACCAGTTCCTTGAAGAAACACTTTCCTTGCGCCCTCGGGGAGACTCTTCTCCGGGGTTCTTTTCCTTAATAGTAAAACTTTGTATCACCAAGGAATGAAGTTTCTAAGATTCGAGCAAGAGACTGGATTAAAATTTTTGTCTGTTTTTTACAGTAATAACATACACTGCAACGAAGTTATTGAGCGAAGCAATATACAAAGAAAGGATGAAGTGATACCTGCCAGAAAATGAAATACTAAGAATTTGTTTAATTCTATACATACAGGGAAAAGAAGAATACTGGACACCATACTTTTATTAAAAAAATATTTCTCCTTCTGAAATACTTTTACACTTGAAATTTCAAATTTGCGTTAATATAGCAACCCAAAATTTTATCTTGTATGGTTTTTAAAAGATTGATTTAAGTATTTTTACGAGAAGTAAATAAATGCATTAAAATTTTTAAAGCTCAATATTTTGAGAATCTTTTTATTGTCTCATTGAATATGATTATTAAGATATAACTTTTAGTTATCCAAAATTATGCTGCTAAAATTAAAATATCTTTTAAAATCTGAATACTTAATTAAACTTTTATATTATAAACATATATAGATATATATATATTAATAATTAATTTAAACGTTATTATATGGTCAATAAAAAACAACAAAAATTGAAAACTTTTTGAATATCGTAAAACTATGTAAAATCTTTTAGCAAGGAAAATTTGTTTTGAGATTCAATGATTTTTACAGTAAATGACTTGTGGAAATTTTACCCTGTATTATAAATTTTATATAATTATTTTTTGAAAAATTATATTTATTTCTAAATTTTTTACAGTAATATTTCATTTGTAAAATGTAACTGAAATATATAATACAGAAAACACAAATAAATTTTCTTAAACTAATATAATACATAAAACAACTCAATTTTTTATTCGACAATTTTTTTCCAAATAATGCTATATTTGATTTATATAATTATTTTATCATTTTTATAAAATTCAAAGAGAAAATATTAAGCGTGATTAAAGTAAATTTCATAGTTCTTTGCATTTGATATAACTAAACGGACTTGTCTTTAGAAAACTTTTAAGGATAAATAATTTTTGAAAAACAAAATCATTTTCCCGGTATTCATTCAAATGCTAATTTAATTTTTGATGTATTTATAATAGATATTATTAATTTATTTTCTTCTTGGAGATCACATTAAAATATAAATTATTAAAAAGTAATCCACAAAAGTATTTTTACGTATTTTCATATTTTCCACCAATTTTATTTTCTGCGAGCATTATGTCAGTCGCCAGTCTCATATATTAATATTCAATCCGTACTTATGCGTAAATAAAAATGTAAGAGAATAGAACTGAGGTAATCTTAATCTTGATAAGTTAATTTGTGTTTCCTTTGGGAAAGATGACAGATGAAGACGCGAAAGAACGTAACCGCTCCATGCTTCTTGACATGACTTTTGTTCGCCAAGGGTTAATTAAGAAGGACTACGATCATCCAATCTCGTTAAAAACTGAGTCAGTCTGTGATTTAGGAAATGTCAGCATATCCGAAAATGCACTTCTGATTCGGGGGTAGGGGAGGGGAAAAGGAAAAAAAAGAGGAAGAATGTGAACGTGTAGTACCCCGTCGCTCTCTTTCTAAAGCTTTGCTAAAGCTTTGTGTCTCGTAATTTTAGTTCGGTTAATTCTTTTAATTGCGTCACGTGACACAGGATTTTGAGGCGCTGATTCGGTGAGAATAGCGCTAATTCTTCTTTTAGAAAGGGGAAGGAAGGAGAGAATGAAATTAAATTCTAAGAAATATTTTCAGCTGAAGTCGCTGAAAATAATTTCTAGTTGTTGGTTTGGCAATAAATAAATTTTATTTTATAAGTACTAAGTAGAAAATGAATTTATATGTAAATTAAAGTTATTCATCGTGTTTATTTGAAAATAAAATTTAAGAAAGAAATATATATTTTGATTTTGTATAATTATTTTTTCATTCATATTTTGGAAAATTTACTTTATAACATTTCTGCAAATATT
The DNA here is from genome assembly GCA_026290005.1 of Latrodectus geometricus. Taxonomy (NCBI): domain Eukaryota; kingdom Metazoa; phylum Arthropoda; class Arachnida; order Araneae; family Theridiidae; genus Latrodectus; species Latrodectus geometricus. The sequence continues at coordinate 3,042 of JAPDSC010048309.1, forward strand.
ATTTTGTCTGGCAAGAATTTTTTTTAATTGCTATTTTCAAATTATAATGTTCAATTTATTTTTTTAACTAAATTAAAATACTATTGATTAATTTTGAATGAAATAAAAGATGTATAATGCTATTTATTTTAAATTTCTGTAATTACTTTGTTAAGAATAGAGTATTAATTAAAATAAGTAAACTTTAGTTTCATAAACTGGTAAATGAAGTAAATATTTAATTCCTTTGTTATTTGTTTTAAGGGATACTTTAAAAATATCTTTAAGAATTTATTTTTTCACAGCATACATGAGAATGAAGGAATTTTTATTTTCATCATGATGAACTTACGAAAATTTAATTTTTGATAACTTGACAGAAAATAAGTGTTAGAAAAACTAATCATGATATTTAACAATTAATAAATTACATACTTTCTAACTTTTATGTTCAGAAAAGTTCCATGAAATTAATGGTATTTTTCAGTCTATTAATTGCTTATAATTATTTTTTTTAATTTAGAATCAGCAATGCTACTGAAACAGAACATATAAAAAGGACAACTTTGTTCTTATTTTTAATAACAGTTTTCACAAATAAAAGCATGGTTTGATTGTGAAATTATAAATATGTAATTATTAATGTGTGATTATAGCACATTATTAATGCCTGATTATAAATTATGTACATATTTTTACTAAGTATTTATTAATTTTAATTTTGAATGTCTTCAAGTGTAACTAAAAATAGCTCATAACGTGTAATTTTTTATATAAATAAATGATTAAGTAATAGGATTTAGAATGGATATTTAGCTGTATTTAAGTTTTAATTTTTAAAACGTACTAAGAAGTTAAATTTAATTATTTTGTTTTCATATGAACATAAGTGATAAGTATATAAAGTAAATATTTCTATATTTTTAAGAATGAAAATAATTTCATTTTAATTTTTATTTCGTTTAATATCATCGTTACAATTTTACGCTGTTTACTGGAGATATAGATAATGCTGAAAACAATGAATGTCAATTTGGTTTTCCTAAACTAAAGAAACTATTTTCAAACATACCGTTTATTAATAAATGGAAATCTTATTTTAACTAAATAGTTTCTATTAAGAAAATAAACACGACGTATACAAAATAAAAATCTTCTATTTGAACTAAGGAAATGTTATATTATTATAAATCAAAATCAACCTTACAGAAAATCAAATTTGCATCAGTTTAATTTGATATATTATAAAAAATTTATTTAATAGTCAACTGTTAATAATGTATTTTAAGAATTTATGTAAGCATTTTAAGAAGAATAACTTACATTATTTTATTGAATTTATGAGACAGTAATTTGTACTGACTTAATTTGTACTGATTTAAATTTTTTTTTGCTTTAAATCTTTAAAATTTGTCTCAGTATATAAGCAAATTATCCAATCATTCAAGAAGTCATGATTTGTAATATACACTATAAATATACATCATAGAATATAACATACATACATAATGTATTGTAGTTCAAACATTTGCAATACACATTTAAAATCTATTTTATTTTTTAAAAATTGAAAAAGAGAATAACTTTTCTCCATTTTTTTATAATTAAGAGAATGTTTGCATTCTTCAGTAAGATTTTCAAAGAATTTATATGTATTATCATACAATTGAAATTATTCAAGAACTCATGAGTTAATGAGTTCTTTAATAAAATTATCAAAAAATATTGATTCAATAAAATTCAAAGTTCTTGGAGGAAAATGTTGCATGCGGTAATTTTTATTTCAATATTGTTTTCTTTATTTCATTAGAAAACATACAATTGAGCAATTTATAGCTTTTCGTTGCAAGAAAAATTAGCCATGTCTTATAAATAGGTATTTTTTACAGTACTTTTTTCATATTACAGTATGTATGATCATTTAAAATGATTTAACTGAGTCCTTTTTTAGTAAATGTAAGATGAAATATTACATTGGTGGAAGCTCACACTCTATAGTATCGTCATCGATAACTCTCGAGAGTAGAGAGACGCTGCATTCTTATATAACGTGAATGATAAGATAATGCTTCAAAAATTTAGTATATCTCAAATATTTTGAGTATACTTTACAATAAAACACACTTGTTATCTTAAATAAAAATATAAAAGTATACAAATAAAATTTTGATTCATAAGTTAATGAATACAATATTATCATTTATATTAATATGCAAATTTAGATATAATATATAAACAACGTTCATTACGAGAAAAAAAAAATCAAGAAAGATTATCATTGTGGCTTTGGATATACAAATTGCAAATATGTATTGATTTTTAAAATATCAGTATTTAAAAATATAATAAAATTTTTATTAAAAATATAATTTGTTTAAAATTTTTAATAAGAATAATAACATGTTTCATAATTGCATATTTTTCATAAGCATCATAGTTGATAACATAAATTTAATTTTATTGATGAAATGAAATGGAAATACAAGGAGACCCCTTTCGCTTCGAAAGCGCCATCTTTGAACCAGGAGGCTGACTTCTTTTTCAATGTATTTTATTGACATTCTTTTTTGCTTACCTGGAAAAAGAGAAGAAAAGAAAAAAAAAAGTAAATAAAATGGGGGTAGAAAAAGTCCAGCTAGTCAGTCTCAATTCACTGAGAATTTCCCTCGGGAGGCGTAGCGCGTCCTGTTCTGTTTCTATGCGCACTATTTATTATTATTTATTTGCTAGTTTTTTTATTATTATTTTGCCTTACCTTACATCCCTTAAGCCTCATGTCGCGTTTAAAATATTCATTCCAAAACGATTTTCGCCCTTTTTTAGCAACTGTAACCGTATGTTACGAGGTATACGCTTCAAGCACCGGCATTATGGGATTGGGGCCTGTAAAACAACGAAATGCCGGGGCTTGCGCAATGGTAAAAAGTGTTTTCAACACGCTGCCTTATGCTTCCCTGCGGTTTTTACACGGGTCGTATTTCACCCCGCTTGTGTACTTTTAAAATAGATGCAAAATATTCACCTTTCCCGATTTGAAACGGAAAAAAAGAGTTGTTATTTGTGTAAGGCAATAGTTTTTCAGTTTTTATGCAAATTTTATTTGTTGTTTGGAGGATGTTGCAGCATTCAGGGAACATTCTAATAAAATGTTTTTCTTTATACAGTAGCACTAGTATGCATTTTGATACTGTAAAGTTTTTTGGAATAAATGCGAAGCAATAATATTTTAAATATAAAGTGAATATTTCAGAGTTCAGTAAAAAGACATAGAGGAGACTGTTTATTATTTACAGTTGAAGCATGCAGTATTTTGTAATTACTTTTTACAACAATCGCAATTACTACATTACGTAACCAAGTTCTGCCTAATTTTACTTTTACCATTTTATGGAAAGTAACTTTTGTTTTGCAACTGGAAGACAATAAATTTCAAAAAGCAAAAAAATGGTTTTGCTTCTTATTTAAACACATAAAAAGTTTCCGCATTAATTTTATGCAGTTTCAAATGATTTTAGAGATTAATAAAAGAAAACTGAATCTTTTTTTATCGTCTAAAAAAGTTGTTCATTTTGTAGATGGTAGATCTTAATAGAGGAAAAAGTTTGAAAGCACAAATTTCTATCAAAAATATTTATTTAAGTATTGAAAATATATTTAGGGCAAATACTGGATCAAAAATATTTTGTAGAGGATTTATCTGCCATATTATTTTAATATTAACATATTTTACCATATATGTGTGTGTGTTTGTGTGTGGTGTGATTCTTACTTAATATTTTTAAGAACTTTTTAAGATTTTTAATAATATTAAGAATTTAACTTACCATTACTAAATAAAAAAGCTTTCTGACCTAGAAAACAATCAAGATTTTTTGAATCAAAAATAAATATTTCTACATTGAGGTATCAAATTCCATTTTAATTTCTAACTAATTCACGAGAACTAACAAAAATTTCATCCTAAAAAAAGATGATTAAATGTAAAAGTAAAATAATTATTCAAAATACGTGTGTAAAATGAAATTGGGACACATTTAAAAATTTTGGTTTAAAATTTCATTTTCTGCATGATCATGATTCTGGTAACATATCTGTAATCTTTTACCATTCTAAAATAACAACTGTAAGTCTTTGAAAATATTAAAAATCAATTGATAAATGTTTAATTTATGTTAACAACTAACATTACGATGTAATGTAATACGAATGAAAAAATTGATACATTTATTTTTATTCATAAAATATTTCCTACCATATATTTGTTATGTTTAATAATAGTAATCTTAACTTTAACATAGTTACAGAAATATTCTTATGACCATTACATTCTTACTAATGTTCATGTAGAAAAATAATATCAATCTTATTAGCACTAAAAATGTTCAATAGATGTTGATGTGAAGAGCATATTTGTTAGTATTTGCTGAGGAATGTATCTACTATGATAATATATGAGCGTGAGCTAGTAACATTGCATTCCTTGACCTCTAGTAAAAAGCAAAAACAAAAGACTGAGCATTTTAACCTAAGAAAGTCTTTCTACATTGAATTAATGTAATAATGTATTTATTATCATGAAAAGGTATTGCATTTGTATTTATCATAGTAGTATTGACAATACGCCTGTTTCAATAAACAGAAATATAATTTCAATTTTTATGACTTTAAGTTTCAGTCTGAAATCATAAAATTTGATGATACTTTAAAAGTTGATGTGAAAAGGAAATCTAAGCTATTTCATCGCGTTAATCTTTATTCATCGTGCATTTGTGGATTTGCAATTCATTACTAATCTACAAAGTCATATATTTCATAAGCGTTGAGACATTGATTTTCCTAAAGCGAAAATATGAAGCTAGACTTTTTGAATAATCAGTATAAAAAATGAATATTTTAATATTATAATTCATTTTTTAATATAAAAAAAAACTATTCAAAATTGCCTTTCTTTTTTTTCCACTTTTCAGTTGATTTAATAATTTTCCATGTATCTGAAAAAATTTAAACGTATGAATAAATATATTGTTATCGTTTGAATAATACAACAAACTTGAAAAATGTTTTCTAACTTCATGACCCTAATTCATAAAATATTTCTGAGAAATAAGAAATATTTTACTATGACAAAGCAAAGTGTGAATATTGGTACTTATAGTGAAAAATTTTGTTAAAGCAACAGGGTTTTGTTTTTAATTAGAATTCCAACAATTCTCTTAAATAAAAACAAGGGTTAAATACTATTTAAGTGCAACTGGGATTGTGAGTATTTAATAAATTTTAACTTAAGGTGCCATTGTTCATATTATATAGCAAAATATTTTAAAATTACCCAACCCCCCCAAAAAAAAATTTGTTTATTAATTTCTTTTTATAGTTTGGTTGTACATTTATTTATTGTTGAAATTGAATTGATATTTTATTTATATTTTTAATTACAGATAATAGTTAACGATTGTCTTAATTCATTAGTGTTTGAATATTTAATTATTAAGGGAACACATTCTTTGAAATTAATTAAAATTTTCATAATGCAATTATTAGAATTCACATAAATAATTTTTCCTCAATATGCATTTTAAAAATGAATTTTATAACTCAAATATGAAGCAAAAAAATGATGAAATATTTAGTTAAAATTATAAAATCCTTAACAAGTAGTTTTAAAATTGCTGATAATCAAAAAGATAATAAATATAAATAGCTAATTATGTTATCAACGAACTAATAAAAATGTGTTGAAAAAATATAAATATTTTGAATATTAATTAAAATGTTATTGTTTTTAAGCAATATGATTAGTTCTAAAATTTTCCCTCTAAACGGTATATATACTTCATTCTTCATGAGAAAGGTAAATTTTTTCACTAGATTGGCAAAAATCTGTCCATCCGGCGCCTATCCCATTTTCATAATGAAAACGCCAAGAACCTCATACACATCCAGTTTCTGTGAGCGACGGAGAGAGGCTTCTTGAAAAATGAGGACGCAACGAAAGCCTCATAAATCAGATCGCGTCCGAGGAAAAGGGAAAAATGCGTATTATGGAAAATAAAAAAATAAATAAATAAAAAGAACAAATGATAATAAAAGGAAGAAAAATGCGAGCATGATGCGGAAACTCAACAACGATAGGCTTTTCCCCTTTTACTCTGCGGAGGGAAAACGTAGTGAAATGTTTCGAACGGTTGACACTAATTGCGGAGTAAATTTAAATGTAGATTGTATAAAATCCCCTTTTTAGGGACTTTTACGACCCCGATAAAGATAAGGGCATTACTTTTTAGAAGGCTCGATTTTTAGATCGGATATGAGTTATGGCTTGTTTTATGAAACCTGTGGTTTTTCGAGCACAGTTATGGTGATCATTTTAAAGTAATGGCCAGTGATCTCTGCGACTCGGAGAAGTACCAGTGAGGATCATTAGATCTGGCCTTTAGGGATTCATGAAGTGCTTTTACTTTCATCTCATGAGCAAAAGGATCATTAGTGATAACCCGGTATAGGCTTAAGAATCACAGAAGTTGAGTCCAAGTGATTTTACATTTTAATATTATATGGGAATTAATAATAAATTTATTGTTTGTTCTTTTAAAAGATTGATGCGTAATTTTTAGATTTATAAAAAACTAATTGGTTTTATTTACTAGAGTTTAAAATACATTCTTTCAATGCATAAACTATCAAAAAATGTAAACTAAACCTTTTACACAGCCAAAAATATATTCTGAAATACCTCATTAGAGTTAATTCTAATTTGATTTATTTGCGTTATAATAAATAGGATAAATAATATATAATAATTATTAATTCCTTCTTATTCGCAATAATTTATTTATTATCAAAAGGCAGCATGAATTTATTTATTATTGTAGTCTTAAAATAAAATGCAAACCATTCATTTAAAAATGAATTTGTTTAAATAATTAAATAATTTAAAATTTAAATTTGTTTAAATAATTAAATAATTTAAATTTTAAATTTTGACAGTTATAATAACTGTTGTTCTGTACTGTATAAGTTCTTTTTGAAACACATCAATTTATATACTTAAATTAACAATTTAAAAAAATATATCATGATTTCTCTAACTTATTTGCTTCTTATTTCTAAATTTCATAATGTAAACTCATATTATGCTTACGGTATTTTTTTTAAATGTTTGCATTTTATATTACCAAATCTAAACAGTATATTTGGATAGACATTTAAAAAA
>JAPDSC010048316.1:0-12083 GCA_026290005.1 Latrodectus geometricus
TAATATTTTTTGCTGTCAATTGATTTCAGTGCGCTGGTAAAATAAGGGGACTGAATACTGGGATAAAAATATATTAGATAGTTCCATCCATTATTGCGTCCTATTAATATCTGCCAGCATAGAACTGGTTGAGATGTTGGAATACAATCATTATGATGTTCTATATGGTACATATAAATAAAATATTATAGAATAGTATTGTCACATATCTCCAAAAAGTATCAAAATGTAAAATCAGAATATCCTAGAGGCCATCTATTAAAATACAATCGCAAAAAGTTTAAAAGATTTCCAGTTGGTTAGTAATCATTTTTCAAATTGTGATCACTCTCAGTGAATCACAATGAAACCATCAGTGACATAAGCAAATCTTTAAGATATGATTACTATTTCTGTTCCAATTCACTAAATTTAACAAGTGTATAAATTATGTATGAAAATGCAATTACATAGTTCATGTATGAATAAATTTGAGTCTATTCTTTTTTATTAATTTAAATTTTAAGGGGAAACAAAAAATCAACATTCGATTCACATGGTTCTCCATTATATACTTGGAGCTTTAAAATATGTTCTTTTTATTTGCTAATAGACTAGTATTCTTCTATATTAGAAATTATATAACTTTTAAATCTTATTTGTAATTTATTCTGAATTTTAAAATTCCCTTATTATGAAATGTGCCTCAATTCAAGTAATTTAATATATATATAAATTGTATAAAACATAATTGCATAGTTTATATATAAATTTGTGTTTGTGTTTTATATTAATATAAATTTTGAAATGGAACAAAAAATCAATATTCCATTCATCTGTCCCGCTGTTGTGTACAACATTCTTTTTGCTTTTTACGTCTGCTATCGCATATTAGATTCCTTCAGCTGTCATCGATTATTGTAATTTATAACCGTATATTGTGAAATTTTTAACACCAGTTTAATGACATAGGAAAAGAATCCTAGTAAGAAATTTTTAGAATAATTCAACATGCCACGTTTTATAAACATTCTGTTATAGATTTGTTCTTCGACTATCACATAAGTTTAAGTTCTTTAAGTCAATTTCTCAAGTCTGAGCTTTTCATATCAGTTTAATCTCTTCAAAAGTTCCAATTTGTTTCTTAATAGTCAGGCATTTATTGTTAAAAGTTGGCAAATGCTAATCCTTGATAGCGAAATATTAAATAATTCGAAGATTGCTCAATTAAAGATTGTCATATAGAGCTTATTCTTATTAAACTCAATGCCCTCCATTGATGTGAAAACTTGTAGAGAAACATTACAGCTGTGATGTCAGTTTTGGAACTTAATGATTATTTATAACTTTTTGACGGATATTTAGTGGCTTTGAGTTAAGGAAAGAAGGCACACAGAAATAAAATAAGATGTAATAAGCAATTACCTAAGTAAAGATTTTTATCTAGATATACATCATTACTAAATGTTTGAATCTTGATACAGAAGATCGTGTGTATAAATTCAGTCCCTATTTAATTTTGAAATAGACATTACTTGTATTCCTTTAAAAGATGAATATATATATGGTTGTTGGGATGGAGCTTTTGAATTTCTTTCAGATAAAAATTGCCGACTATCTACAAATTAATGCTGATAAATAATGTGAAATACACAAATTAATTCGGATAAAAAATTTAAATGAAATAAAAAGATTTATAAAAAGTAAACTTAATTTTCCAACATCCCTTGAAAATGAAAGGAAGTAAATGTAAATATAAATTTTAAACTAAAAAATGTCCAATAATTAACAAAAATGTACAATTGTATTCATAAATTTAGTTTCTTCAAGGAATTTAAATATAAAGGGTTATAATAGAAAGAAATGCATAGGACATTCAAAAATAAGAAAAATACTTAAAAAAAAAAACAAAAAATGAAGAAGAAAAATTTAAAGGAATAAGTTAAGATTATGAACAGGAACAACGCAAACTGAATAAAGAATATTCGTTCAGGAAGTCATAAAAAAACATGTAAATTACTTTTGAAGCAGTTCAAATGAAACAAAGAAATGGTAAGTTGAATTAAGTTTTCTTAATTAATCTGCTGTAAGGGGAACATTGTAATTGTCAATTTCTTCGAGACTGGATCATTTAATATAATTAAAAATAGTAAGGAACAAAAAAGAGTGGCAAAAAAATTCATCAAAGCATTAAATTAAGTATAAGGGATTATAAGACATCTGTATCATTTTCACTTGCTATGTTATTCACTATGTGTTGTCAAATGTTATATTTGGTTAAATATGTTTTTCAAAACTGCTAATATAAGGTCATTATTAAAATAAAAATCCCTAAATTGTTAAAATCGTTTATATGTGAATCAATAGTACCGTGTAAAATTCTGTCAACCAGGAAACAAATAATGTTAAACGACACGAATTTTAATCATGGAAAACTATGTATGAAATATAAGGTATATACAAAGATAATTAAGTTTTACCAGTTAAATCATATGTGAAACCAGTTATTAATTGTAGAATAGAATGATTGAGTATTTTCAAAGTTATGAGATTCTGACATTTAACAAAATGCACCAAAAAGCATAGTAAAAATATTGAGTTGAAATCGGAAAAAAATAGCTTTGTTTTTAAAGTTCATTTGATATATATTTTCGTAACTTAGCAAAAATAACTTAAATTTTGCAATTAAATGTGCCATAAATTCTTTTAATAATAACTTCTAAATTATTGATTTCAAAATTTTTAAATAATTTTTTAAATTCTCATTTAATAAGCAGGAAGGAACAATACGAAACAACTTGGTGTCAATCTGATTCTGGGATCTCATATTAGGATCGAATAAATATGATTAAAAGCCAGCTCTAGAAAAAACTCAATGTAAATCTTTCGATACCAATTCATCTTCAATTACCAATGCTTTAAAATCAACAAAGAAATACCTGCTACAAAGATATGTATTTAACTCTTTAATAACTATTCATTATATGAATAACAATATCTATCTTCAGTTGCATACATGAAATAGGAAATCAGACTACAATATCTAAGGCACATAAGGGATAAGTGGATGGTATTAATATATCGATAGATTTTCCGGCGTGAAAAGCAATCTGTTCTGTATCTGGAGCAGCAGGCTTTTCTGGATCTTTCTAAACAAAACCCTCTCTTCATAAACCTTCTTATTCACTGCGATTAAATTATACCATTGCCTGCGCTATGGGTTGTGTCATTAAATCGGAGAGAAAGGCATTTGGGTTATTATTCAGATCATCGCCGTTTACGCTGGACGAGCCCATCTCCTAGCACGGATATGGTATTAAATTAGATGTTGATAATTCACAGGGATGAGATGAGAGTTGTAGATGTAACCGCATGGGGATAATTAGAATCAAAGCTAATTAAAGCAGCTGATGTCCGCTATCTTCGATGGGTTTATCAGGTGGAATAAGCTTCTGCTTGATATACTACGTTGAAATAAGTTCCTATAAAATGCTATGAACTAATTATAAGTAAATATATTGATGTCAATGTACACTTTTGGAGAGCTATGCCAGAATGCTTTTATCACATTGAAGAGAAGTATTGTCTTAAAAAAAATGTTTATGAAGTGATGCAATCATGTGTTGATAGTTCTTGATCTTTATAAAAAAGTTATTACGTTATTTAAGATGAAAAAAGCTCTTGAGTTTGTTGCCAAAATGCTTTTAATTATTGTGAACATAAGAAATCAAAAATCACTATAGCAATTCGTTATATTAATGTTATAAATTTATCTAAAACCTTTATCGTTTAATAATCAAAATTTTTCACTTAGCTTCATTACATTATTTTAAGACACAATTAAACTTCTCTTTTAATTAAAAAAGTTAATTGTGATTTCATATTATTCTATTAATGCAGAAGACCATATTTCTCAAAATGGAACTGGTAATATGTAATTCTATCAGATATAATGAATAAATCTACAATATTTGATATGAATTTTTCATAATAAATCAAATTTTTAAAAATTAATTATCAGTCAATAGTTTATTTAATAACTTCTATAATGTATTTACAAAATGCACCAGATACATACAGTTTTCAATCAATGCAACAAGTCCAAAAGGCTATATATTCCTAACTTCAGTGTATACAACTATCTGTCATAAAATAAAGTTTTAATCAAAATATATTAAGAAATAATAATAGAAATATTAATTTAAGTATTTAAAAATATAAAACATTTAATGTCAAGTTAAGTAATCACATATTTAAATAAAAACATCTAAACTAATTAAATACTAAAATTAAACTTGTCATTCAAATGTGTCATTTTTTAAAGTCATATTCCCTTCCTTGAGAGATAAATTATATGTGAACATGTGTGTATTAAAGTCTTCAATTAAATGCATCAAATAAAAAATTAGTCTTCTTAAAGTTTTATGAATATAGTGCAATGTTTTCAGGTGTTTCATTCGCTTGATTGTAGGAATTTAAAACAGCTTAAAAAGTGTTTTATCCAGTTTTACAGAATATAATATTTGCACTATTGCAAAACATTTTACTTGTTTAATATTGTTAAAAAATTGTGTCCGTAATAATCAGAAACTTCAATATATGTTCACATTTATTTCGAGTTTGATTCAATAAATATAGTGGACCATCGTTTTCACAAACTCATAAGGACATGTAAAAAAGTTCTTAAAATAGAAAGTTCATAAGACCGAATATTAAAATATTAGATTATTAAGATCGGCATTGTTTTACCAAATTGTTGTTTTAATAAGCAAAGTACCATTAGAAAAAATTATTTAGAATGCATTTCAAATGTTATATGAAAGTAATATACATGCAAAATAAGATTCATACTTTGAAACAATAATGATTCTTTTTTATTGATGAAAAAACATGCAAAATAATTATTTATCTCTTTGTGTTTAAAATAACATTTTCAAAATTACATTTTCCCATCTTTTTCAATGTAGAAAACCATTTCGCCATTTCGCTGCTTTTTCCCTCAAAAAAGTACTTTAGCTCTGTTAATCATTGAGCTGCTTTTACAGATGATTAACAGTTTTACAAATAGTCGTTGGACTACATAATTTTTTCTTTTATAGCTTTCTCATTTTCACTCATTATATTCTCAATAATTTCATCATCCAATATTTCTTCGTACGTATCAAATATGAATCCATATTTAAATATCCCGGACGGAATTTTCAGGCATCTTGAATAATTGACTCATCTTCCCACATGTTATTAAATTTTCTTCAGTTATATTGGTTTCTTTAATAAAGTCTGAATGTTGAAATACTCTGGATATTGTCTTCAACTTCATCCAAAGTTCCAAACAATCAAAGTTCCAATTTCCAACAAATGGATTACTCCTAAAAGGTCAATTTCACTAGGACGTTCCAACTACAAACTCATAAATACCCTGTGGTATTTGTTCACAAAAATACTATATGGTGTTTAGATCTTGAAGCTGTTTGTTATAACTTGATCCATGGTCTATAAGACAGAAGTTAGGTTAAACAGAAGAAACTTCAAACGATTCTAGAGCCGGGAATTCAACGTGAGCAGAATAGTTATCCGATTAAACGATTACGATTATTTGATTAAAAAATCACAGTCAATTTTGATAAATGTTCTCAGAGAGTTATTTAAGATTTAATGTTAGCATGGTATACGATGAGTAAGTTTTCGAACATTTTACAGGGACATTTTTGTGTGTTGGTATTGTTTTCTTTTCCAAGTTTTTAAAATTCTCTAGAGGCTGTTCTTTAGAATTTCATATATTTGGTTTATTATTATTTTTTGGTCTTATTCCTTTAGAATTTTTTTTGACATCGACTGATAAACACGTTTGTATCTTCAACTGGGACATATCTGAAATTCCTCAACGCAACCGGCACCATCTTCTACGAAACTTCATAAATTATGTTGTTTAAGCAAACCCAAGTACAGCAGAACATCTGAGTTCAAAATTATAAATGATTTCCCCCCTTTTCTGTGCTCACGTATGGGGAGGGAGGAGAAAAGTCGAGTTTGACATCAGTTCTTTCACATGTCTGGTATTCACGTGTCCTTGACTATTGTTCTCAAAATGCCTGAAACATCTGCACGTGTCGCTTCTCTGTTCAAGAATAAATCAAATTCTCTGATATAATATAAACAAGAAATAAAAAATTTAATCACAAATATATTATAAAAAAGAAAACTGTTTGGCAAAAACGAAAGTTTACAAAATTTTTTTCAAAATTTCGATTCGTAAATAGGAATTAAAATTATCATTGTGTCTACAGTGCCATGATAGTGATTAACCTTAAGTTCGGTAAAACGTAACATCAAAATTCATATGCCGTTATGATATATCTTTTTGCCCACGAAGTTTAATTCGACATTGACATGCAGATTAAAGTGAATTTATAAACATTGTAACTATCGAAATGTAAAATGACAATCGAATGTGCTGTTATACCATCCAGGATTTTTGTCATTGTGAAACTGTATTTATTGACTTATATTGATTGTAAAGAGTTTCATTGAAATATGTCCTCAACATTTAATGGAAAAATAGTTAATTACAATGCTTTTAATCACTTTGAATACATTATCTTGCAGATGTGGAGCGATTGCAAAATTGCGGCTTATTATTCTTTCAACAAAATTAATTTATTTGTGTTTGATTATTTTATTGTATTTATATAATAAATACAATAAAATAATAAAGCACAAATAACAGAAATTTCATTGAAAATATTTTTACTAGTATATTCCAGGATGCTTGATGAATTAATATTTAACAATCAAGGTAAATTTCACGGAATGACAGCCTGTAATATAAGAGTAATGATTTTGAAAGAAATGATTACTTATATTTTCTTATTAAATAAAAATCTTATGATTTACGTATACTTCAAGAAATCGAAAAATATAAGTATTAAATCTCGAGAACTCTGCATGCTGTTTCATACATGAAAAAGCTTAGGAGGATATCAGTTGCCAACAGATAAGAACCCCAAACCCAATTTATCCATGAAACCGCATGTATATGAACTAAAAATACTCTGAGTTGCTTGTCATTTCTCTTTGCTATTAATCATACATCCTCCTTGCTTAACAGCACAAATGTTAAGTACATCCAAACACATTTTAGAATCAGTTTGGTAAGCCCAGAAAAAAAATGTGATTCAAGTACATCGCAAATTCATGTCAAACACGTCAACGATTATTTCGTCAAATACTTTCTTGAGTTCACTAACAGGAGAAGACGAATGAAGATCTGTCTGCAATAATACAAGACATACGTAGTTTCTGTGACTTCTGACGTTTCATTGGAGGAATTCGTATTCTGTTTCTCTGGTGGAATGTTCTACATCAAGGATTTGGTGTAAGGTGCTGGAAGTATTGTAGTGCTTAAAAATAAATGAGATTTTGTTAGCGGTGAAATATATACGTTTTCGTCGCAAGACTGTGTCACATTTTTTTATTATTTTCTTGACATTGATGTATCACTTGTGATTTTAGGATTAAGCTTTCGGTTTATTTTGGTTCCGTTTATATTATGTTTCAAATTGAGTGTCATAATTAGTCATCCAATTCATCACACAAAGTCATCTTACTATCTTTCTAAGTATGGCAAGTGTCAGAATTGATATATATGTTCATTCGAAAACGCTATATTATGAAGATAACATTTTTCCACATTTTCTAATAGAAATTTCGAATTTTAGTGGAAATATTCGAATGATTGTGATGAAATGTTAGAATATTAAAATTTTCCAGCTGAAGGTATAAGATTTAACTTACATTATTCTATTGAAATATATTATGAATACTAATCAGACTGCAAAAAAATTGCAAAATTTGTATTAGAAGAATTTAATTAGCATTTAAACAAAAGCGAAAAATAATAAGGGAAGTTTTAAGAAATATTTAATAATAAGAATAATGAGTATACTTTAGTAATAATTTCTTTTAACAAATTCTCAAATATATACAAAATTAAACAATTAAAACAAAAAATGTTTTGTTGAAAAATTATTTTTGTTTTGTTCTTCTAACATTCAAGTCAAGTCTGATTTTTCATATGAGTTTAATCTCTTCAAAGGTTCCATTTTGCTACTTAATAGCCAGACAGCTATTTTTAAAAGTTGGCAAATGCTAATCTCTAATGACCAAATGTCAAAGAATTCGAGGATTACTCAATTAAATATTGTCATGTTTCTATTGAGCCTATTCATATTAAGCCCAATCTCATCTATTGATGTGAAAATTTGAAGAGAAACGCTACAGTTATGGTGTCAATTTTGGAACTTAATGATTATTTATAACTTTTTAACGGATATTTAGTGGCTTTGAGTTAAGGAAAGAAGGCGCACAGATATAAAATTAGATGTAACGAGCAATTACATTAGTAAAGATTTTTATTAATATATCCATCGCTACTAAATGTTGAAATCTTGATCCAGAGAATTGCGCGCAGAAATTCAGCCACTGTCGTATTTTAAGATAGATGTTGCTTGTATTTTTTTAAAGATGAATGTTATTAATGTTGTGGGTGCATGATTGTCGGGTTAGAGCATCTAACTTTCTCTCTCTGCTGCAGATAAAAATCACCCATCATCTGTATCACTAAATTTAAACAAATTAATGCGGATAAAAAATTTGAATGAAATATAAAGTATAAAGATTTATAAAAAGTAAACTCAATTTCCCAACATACCGTAAAAATGAAAAGAAATAAATGTAAATATAAATTTTAAACATTAAACTAAAAAATGTTCAATAATTAACAAAAATGTACGATTGTGTATTCATAAATTTAATTTCATAAATCTTCAAGGAATTTAAATATTAAGGGTTATAAGTGGAAGAATTGAATAAGACATTCAAAGATATGAAAACACGTGAAAGGAAAAGAAAAATGAAAAAAGAAAAATTAAAGGAATAAGTTAGAATAATAAAAAGGAACAATACAAACAAACTGAATAAAGAATATTCGTTCTGGAAGTCGCTAGAAAAACTTGAATTACTTTTGGAGCCGTTCAAATAAAACAGAGAAATGATAATTAATTTAAATAAAGTTTTCATAATTAATCCTTTGTTATGGAATAACTATGGTCAATTTTTTCGAGACAGAATCATTTAAGCTTATTAAAGTTAATAGTTCGATACCTCAAGGATTGAAAAATGGGAAATTGTTGTCATGATTTAGTATTTAAATAGTTTCACAGATTCCGTTATAATCAGAAGTATTACGCAGCATTATTTAGTTGTTATATTATCTTTTCTACCATGTCAAAAACATTCTAATATTATCCAAACGCGCAATCATTTAGAAGTGTCTAAGATTGTTTGTTTGTAGATGTAAAGAAAAAAACATAAGTACAAGAGTAATATTTCCTAATTTGACATAGACTTGTCTAGTTCTTAGACATAGAATTAGACATAGTGTAATGTTGTCTAATTAGACATATCTTTATGGTATGTGTTAATAACGTTTTCATGTTTGCATCAAAAATAACAAACTCTGCATGATTAAACTAAATTTAATAAAATATTTAACTCTCATACCAATAAAATGCTTGAAATATTTTTTTTACATTTTCTATTTAATTCATAATTAAAATATGAAGAGATCTTTAACCTTAACACATAATCTACTCGAGATTATGAGTTTTCTTGGGTGATAAAAATGTTTTTCTTCTGTAAAATCCTTGCCTTTCAAGACAAAATGTCTTAAACCCTGAAATTACTTTACACAGGGTGATAAAAACTAAATAACATTAAAAGTGAAGGGAAGTAACTGGATATTAAGTAACCTCTTTTGGTACATTTCTAGAATTTGCACTACTTAAAATTAATTCGCCATTTTTAGTGCGGCCATTAACCAACTTGTCGAGAAGATCAGCAAACAATAGCCCTTCCCCTTTCAGAGAGAATGGGCTAAAATCTTCGAAAATAAGTTCTTAAACCTTCTATATCCAGAACTTGGTTTCAGTTTCTGAAGCGGTAATAAATCAAGAGGGCGTCTCTTTCACCAAACTCGAAGATAGTATTACTCACCGAGCAACCCTTCCCACCGTGTGAAGTCAATAGCCAGTTAAATGAGTTTTTCCTTAATTTCACGTGGTATTAATGCTATTAAATCAATATTTTCTTTGAAATTTGACAACTGTGAAAGAAATGTTTTGGAATATTTCCCTTCTTGTATTATAAATTTAGCTTCAGCTTTCCACGAAATTTTGAAAAATATTTGAAATGTAAAAAAACTAAAGTAAAAGTTATAGTTTTAACTAACATTTACTTAAAATATATTTAATTTAAATTAGAAATGATTATTCATTATTATAGTTTAAATTATTGATATAAATTAATAAATTTAAATAATGTATTTAGAAAATAAAAATTTGAATAAACATTTGGCTTTTTAAAATTATATCCACAAACATTTATGATATTAATTAGGTATTTCTCTGTTACTGGGACCAAATTTACCGCAAAATGTATTTTAAAATCCTTTAGAAGTATATATGAAGTCATAATTTTTTTTCTCCAGAGCTGAGTCAATAAAGTTGGTTTCACTGGCAAGTCATTTTATGAAAATTATAAATAACTTTAACGATACTTTTATGTGATTCACGCTACAATAAAGTTTAGTAACAAGCATCACATTTGTATTGTTCTTGACCTTTTATATTGATCTTTAACTCAATTTAAACAATAAAACAATAAATGCATATTTTTATTTTACGATTCTTTTATAAATTAAATTTTTTTAAATTTCATTTGATTCTATAATATGTAATATTGATTTTTTATAGATGTTGTTTAAATAAATTCTTCATAATTATTTCTCTCCATTTCTTTTACCATGTGTATAAACAGGCGAATGTGAATTTTGTGCATATTCATTTCATTCTTGATGAAATTCCTGAAATGCAAATATCATCAGTTTTAGTTTTATCACAAAAAAAATAAAAAATTCATATTTCTCATATATTAAAATTGAAAAAAATTTAAAATTTTAAAAAGTATATTAATAAACAGAACAAAATATTTCTTTGAAGTAAATGTAAAATAAAACTATTTGGTTAGTGCACAGCTTAATGGGTGTGTCTATTGTTAAATATATTTAAAACATTTCACAGTTGTAAGAAATAATTCATAATTTTGCTAATATTTTACTGTGTAAACTATATGATAATAATATTAAAAATACAACAGAAACTGGAAATTTATGCAAAAATTTTTTAAGTATTGAAAGTTCTGGAAAATAATACCGAAATAAAAATTTAAATAACTTAATTTTAATTTTGATTCTATTACATATTATAATAGAATCCGGGTTAAAACTATAGCCAAAATAAACTGTAAATACCAGTAAAAATCCTTCAATATAACTTTAAAAGTATCGCAATTTATTTTAATATTCTCTGAGCAATGATTTTTCTAAAAAATAAAACTGAAATTAAAAACAATTTTTATAACAAGCAATGATCAAAATAAGATCTATAAGTTTTGTATAGCTAATTTAAAGAATTTACCAGAAGTTTTATATCGCTAATTTAAATTAATTTGAATCATTTTCAGCTATTTAAAGGCATTCTGTCAAAAAGTCATATTAAATAGAATAATAAATGTTACAAGAAAAAATTTCCTATATATATATATATATATATATATATATATATATATGCCCACTGAATCAATAAAATACAATGTCAACAATAAACTTAAATTTGTGGGAATCTAACCAGTATAAAGAGAATCTAAAGAAAGTTGTGGCAATATAAGTAAAATACTATCTAAAGAACAATAATACAAGTATGACAAATTTTGAAAGATCAGTGACAAGAATAGGATCAAATTTTGCAATGCAAAGAATGGCGAAAAAAGACATGTGGACCACGTGTTCGTCAAGAGGAGATATGGTCAGCTTTTCAAATTAAACACTTTTTTCTAACATGCACGAAGGACATATGTCTAAAACTCCTCATGCTATTTCCCGAAGAATGTCTGTATTAAAGAAAAAATGCACTAAGCTATTTATATAAAAAAATTAATGCAATGTAAACAAATCCAATGTCAAAAAAGAGTGTTTAATTTGCATAGCT
>JAPDSC010048320.1:0-10090 GCA_026290005.1 Latrodectus geometricus
TTTTCACAAAAATACATGTAGACTAAATATTCCCATTGCTATAATGAATATCTGAGACTACTATTCACAGAAACTATTCGAAAAACAAAATTTATAAGAAAGACAAACAAAATCTTGTCGCAGTAACACACTATTCCAAAGGCATTCCTTTTAAGAGAAATCGATGCGTATTTTTTCCATTGTAGAGAAAAATACACATTTCATTTATAGTTATTTTTTTGTATTCAAACCTTTGTTGGTTATTGAATGATAATATTCTAATTTTCAGTTCAATAATTCGAGTTTCAGAATTCTATATCGGAAGTGAATATTTAGAGTGGTTTAGAATTTAGTTTAATTCATAAATCTTTGTCAAATTTGCTCTGGTACAACCAAAATGCGAAACTCTCATTCATAGATTCAATGTTTCTATAGTCGATAAATAACTCTTTAAAAGAATCAATTTAAATTCATACGACACAATTTTTCCTTAATCCTTGTCTCACTTCTTTTGCAATATTTGTCAAACATTTTGGAAAATGGGAAGCAAAAAAATTATTTTACAGATGATTTATTTGAATTATTTTCAGAATATAACAATTCCAAGAACAGATTATGCAACAAAATCAAGCACAAATATTCGACGTGGATAGCGAATGGTTTTCGTCTCTATTTTTACCATATAAAACAACTTATTTATATATAGTTTATGAATAAATTCAAAATAAGAAACAATCTTTCAGAAATGATATATTGTAGTAACTCTCGACGAAACTGTAGAAATAAATTTCAATTTGAAGAACACCCTTTTCTCTAAATATTCATTAGATGTCAATAAATCTTATCGATCAGAAATCGTCTGGCTGAACTGTTGATCTTATAAAGCAAACTTACATTTTATGTAAAATAAGTTTCAAACGATCTACAATCCTTTTGTTTAGATGTTGAGAAATGTAAAATAGATAAATTTACAAATAATGTAGTGTGGGAAGTTTAGAAGGGAAATGGTATTATTTGGTACTGAAAATGACATATTTTATGCTTTTAAATATATTATACGTCAATAACAAGTTTAAGAATAATATATAAAACTTTTTAACATTTTTAAATTATTATATTGATGGAAAATATGTAAAACATATTTATTAGATTTAGTATTAATTAAATATTTCATTGTAGAATATTAACTTTACTTTTCTTTTATTCCTGTTGCCATTCAGGGTATAATAAGTATTTTTTTTATTTTTTTTTGTTGGTTATACCTAGAACTAGCTTTCTTTTCCTCGTCTTTTTTTGTTATTTTACTAGTTAAAATAATATTAAGTTGGGGAAAAAGTAATCCCTTATTTCTTCGGTAGACGTCTGTAGTGATCGATATCTCGTGAGGTATCTATCAAACAATTTCAAATTTATGCTCATTGGAAAGGTGACATTTGACATTAAAATATTCTCTTGCGGTTTTTTGTTTGATTAATTCAGATACGAGTACAAAGTTTTAAAAATGGAAGACAACAAACAGAAAATTCGATACATTTTCGTTTTTCTCTTGTAAAGGCGAAAAAGATAGCCGGGTGGCTAAAATTGTGAAAGGTGTTTATCGTCCTATATAAGACTGTGTAACAACCAGTTACGTACAATTTTTGTTTCGTCGATTCGGTTCGGGTATTTTTGATGTTAGAGATGCACCTCGCATGTGGATACAGCATCGTCGAAAATGTCTATAAAATATCAAAAATGATCGAAATTAACCGCATGTCAGCAGTCGTAACGCGCAAGACCTAAAAATCTACATGAAAGCTGTTTTAAACCTTTTTACAAAGTGAATCCAAAAGAAGTTACATAAAGTTCACGTAAAAATAATGGATTTCTTTTTCCCCAAACTAATATAAAAAATTTTTAACATTTTTAAATTATTATATTGATGGAAAATAAGTAAAACATATTTATTAGATTTATATACTAAGTACTTATTAAATATTTCATCGTAGAATAATAACTTTTCTTTTATTCCTGTTGCTATTCAAGGTATAATAAGTATTTTATTAAATTTTTTTTGTTGGTTATACATAGAACTAGCTTTCTTTTCCTCGTCTTTTTTTGTTATTTTACTAGTTAAAATAATATAATACATCAATTTTTTTTCACTTAATTTACCCTTTCTTAAATTTTATACCTTTATACATCTAGCTTCGCCATACAAGAAATATTTTAGTCACGTTTATCTATATTTTTATTATAATTTTAAACTATTAGCTAGGAAAATAGTTTAAAATTACTATCACTATGCTCTGATATTTTAATTTACTAAAATTTTTAAGCACTACCCATTCCACATTTACATAATATTTCCTCCTTATTTTTAATTTGCTTAGTTACTGTAATTGTGGTCTAACTCGGAAGGGTGTCGTTGTCGTGACTGGGAGTTCTATACCTGACACAATCGAAGAGGGCTTACTAATAGCGATTGGGGCACGTAATATATATCATGATACCAATGTTGCTCCATTGTTGTTACAAGTCGTCTAGAGAAAGTGCCAGCTCAGGTATCGACTATGTTACTTGACTTCAACTTGAAATTACGAGACAATTGGCTGTGCTAATCGGCTTTGCATTTGGGGTATATTGGTTGCTGAAAATATTGCAAACAAAGAAACGAAACAAAAATATATAATACTTCATTATGAGATTTACTAAGAAATAAAATTAATTTATTAAGAAATTCAAACGCTATCGATTTTCAAAAGAGCATCAATCGATATAAAATCTTAAATAAAAGATTTACTAAAAAAAAAAATAAATAAAATGTAATAGCTAATTAAGCTTGATGTTCTAATGCCAAGCAGTCAATAAGTTTGATTAAAATTAATTAATCCAATTAAACTTTACTGAACTGTTAAAAAAACTTAAGGAATTAAAACAAATTACATTCTAAAAAATTAACTCTCTTCAAGTGAACTTTACTAAAGTCATAAAAACATACTAAAAAATGTTTCAAGCAACCCAGGGACTAAAAAACTGCTGTTATTTTGTTGAAGTGTTATAAATTGTAAAATTTCAAAAATATGTAATGAACTGCAATGTGTTTAGTTAAAGTTACAGTTCAACAATACACATTGAGGTTTATTACATATTTTTTCTATATGTGAATAATGAAATATGTGCTGGAATACAGACATTTTTTTCATTCAATTGACTTTATGAAAAGTAAAATGTATCTTCAAGGTAACGAATAAGACTCGAATTTATTTTCACAAAAGTAAATGCCATTCCATGTATAAACGAAATTCTTGATGATGTAACTGATCATTTTCAAGCTTGCCAATAAAAAAATCTCTTGTCTGTTATTACTATTAACATCACGTAATGATTATAAACAGATTGATTTTCTAGTATACTGTGCTGGTTAAATCTTATAACCCTCATCAATTTTGAAATAATTTAATCAAAAAGAAATGTAATCCTGTGAAAGAATTATTAGATAAATTTCAGTTGAGAGAAAAAAATGCCCTCAAATGCTTTTTATTATATTTAATAAAATATTTATATAAATAATTTGTATTTTTATATTGTTATCTGATATAACAAATTAATTAATTCTGTTCTAATCTGTTAATCCATTCTGTTTTATCAAAAAATGTTTGATGTAGTCTTTTACGTGAAAAAGTAGTAATTAATATCTATTCTCTTTCCAAATTATTTAAAGGACTTTTATTTCTGTTTGTATAATAATAGATAAATTCTAAAATAAATCTCTAAGAATCCATTAATATCTAAGCAGAAAATGTTTTTATAAATAATTTATTAATAAGTAATTATATTGGAATTTAAAAATAATTAATATTTTTTCACAGCATTTACATAGAGTTGTTTTAAACGCTATCTCTCATAACGATAAAATATCTCACTTATAGATTAGCTACAAAAATTCGAAGGAGAATGTCGAACGGATTGAAAATTCACTGTTGATACGAATGTATTATTTAATCAAGATTTCTTTCATCTTTTATTTAGCCCTGAGATTTTTTTCTTCTTTGTTTATTCAAGCTTTATATCCAAAAGAGGCATATTGGCAAAATAGAAAACACATTCGCTGCAATGAGCGAAATAGGTACTATTTTTATAAATTAAAAAAAAAGAAGTGCTCTTATTTTTTTTCTAATTGCTTGTTTTACTTTTTTCTAAACCCCTCAACAACAATAAGCATCAAAATTTCAATTTCTGAGAGTGATAAAACATACGAAAACGTTTGTTTTTAAATGATATCGACATTGTTTTTTCCTTTAAACATATAAAACTCGTGATAGAACACATCAGTAACTTTTATAATAAGACTATATTGATATTTTTTTACATTTAAATATAAATAAAAACTTATCAAATTATTTCCATCTGTGATTTTCAGAAAAATCGAATAATTTACTTTTACATCACATCAATCAATCAAATAATGGTAAGTGCACATTATTAAACCTTAACACGTCGCATTTAAAGAATGTATTAATAAATAAATAAAAGTTTATAAAACGCAGGTGAATAAAACCCTGATATATTCGTACATAGAAAAAAAAATCGCACTTCCGCTTATGATAATAAGCGAACGAAAGCAACCAATCCACGTCGGTCAAGCGAAACATTATAGCTAATCTCGAGAGCTCTCAGTAGAGTGTTTTATATTATAATAACAAGGCTAGGAACAAAATAAACAAATTCAATGGCGGATATGGCGTAATTATTCCTCTTCACAACACGCCTAAGCCAATAAAAATGGACGTTCCGCTTTTCTGAGTTTTACAGTCGAGGTGAAGAATGGAAGTTTAAAAAAAAAATAATCGTAATCGTAACTTGACATTGACAGAAGACATTAGAACGTGATTCAGTTCCTTGAAGTGATAGTTACTGTAACAAGTTTGCTGACAGAGAGGCGATTCATTTTCGAAAATCTGGCGTGCTTTTCCATCACGGCGAGCGCTCTGATTCGCAAACTGCGACCGGCTTCCTCAAAATGCAAACGATCTGATACCGGAGACATCACTCATTTTGACGTAGCTTCGTGGCAGTTTTGATTTTTGAGCCTCCACTTTCACTCATCGCCTCCTTTGCGGCACCCTCTCCCTGAAGATTTATTTCCCATGCATGCGCAGGTATCCCTGAATCCTCCCCGCAGGTGTCATGCATGTCGGTAATGTAAGGGTTAAACTTGACGTGTTTCCCGAAATAACCACTAGATTATATAATTAGTAGGGGAATTAAAAATGCACTTTGGGAGTTCAAATTCCCATTCAGACTGCAAAAAAATCGCTTGCAAGTTTTCCATTTTTTTCTTTTCTTATTTTTCAAACGAAGCTAGATTTTTTTCGTCACCTGTAACTGTGCTTTTTCCATTAAATTAATAAACTGTTTTAATAACCAGTTTAATTTCTCAAAATCGTAAAGAGATATATAATTGTCAGGAAAATAAAATGTAACCTTTACCTATATTTAAAAGAAAATGGCAGAAGTATTTGAAAAATATCATAATAATTAGAATGAAATGAATTATTACACTTACATAATATTTAAGCTGATTACCAAATTGATCATGCAAAATCGCTGTTGTCATTCTCAAGTGAAAGCTGTTGTAGGTGATTATAAATATCGGCAACGTATTGCTTTGTGGATATTGACTATAAATAGATTATAAATTGAAAGTACTCATATATATATATATATATATATTGCTTATTATGTTGTTGTTACTTATGACAGGCACTTCGCGATGCCAAGCCCACCCGTCAGGGGCTGGGTGAATGAAGTCAGATAGAGCGTCTCCATCCTAGGATGGAAGTACGACTTTGGCTCATAGATGGTAACACCATCTGGATCTTTTAATTTTAGAGATTGAAGCCAGATAATACCCATAGCCTGGCTCCGACCACCCCCAGAGTTATTAATTTATAATAGAAACATGGAAGACATTGCGCGCCCCAGTCTCGCATTATTTTACTTGCCCTAGTAACCATTAGTGGACACGACGGATCTTCGAATAAGCCAGGATTCGAACTCACTACCTTTCGTAATGAGAACATCCTAAACCAACCAAGCCACCGTGTGCCCTTAAATTGGTTATTAAAGTGACTATGGAAAACTGATGTTTCTATTCGCATATGAAAACTGTTGTATGGAGTTATGAATATCCACAGCGTATCGCTTTGTGGAACTTATCAGTAAATAGATTGCGGATTGCATTCTTGATTAGCATGGATCAAAGTCCGAAAAACTGCTAATCACTCACCTCAGATCAAATCAGAAACGCAACACCATATCTCATATACACTTATACCACACATAAAAGTTGCTAAAATAGAACCTAACACACTTTACTCCTGGGAAAGTAGTTTACGATGAAACTCATTAATCTTATGATTAAACTTGAAATTCCCAATTGTACAAAATATATATTTTAAGTAAAAAATTTTATGTAGGAATTTAACAAGTCATAAAATTGCCTATAAATTGCAATAAGTTTAGTGTTTATACGTGAATTAAATTCTAAAATGTAACTGGAAAATATTAAATAATGTAAAAATCTAAGTAAAAAAATACACTCTAAAAACACAAAAATATTTCGATATTATTTGATGATTCAAAACTAAATACGAAAAATTGTAACACTATAAATATATTAATTACGTTTGTGTTAAATCTTTTTCTTTTTTAATACAATTATGTCAATAAAATCTCTTAAAAAGTCTTTGATTTCCAATACAGGTTATTTACAAATGCATTTTTCTATATAAGTGTGTTTAATATTTTAAATCCTATAATTTTTATCAGAATTACATAATATGCATTATTCAACATGTTTGGTTGATTGAAATTATTGATGTGTGCAAAATATTACATTACCTCTAACGCTTTTATTTTTTGAAAAAATTTTATTGCAACCAGCAACAAATTAAAATCTGTCACTAAATCTTTCCTCGTAGACATTATATTAAATATAAATAAAATAATTTAATCAAATGATTATATTTTGTTTACGTTGTGAATTATAGAAGATAAATGTAATGTGAACAAAAAATAATATATTCAATCCATAAAAAATAAAGAAAAACTTCTATCTTTCGTTTTTTTTATTCGATTAAAAATATAAATTTTATTCCAGAAATTTATCATCAAAATTCTTTTCACATAAATGTGAGTAAATTTAATTTCTGTTCATTAGAGGGATATCAAAGAAAATTAGTTTCCTTATAACATAACTAATTTTAATTTTCCAATCCTTTATTTCTATAATCAAAAAAATTATATTATAATGTGATATAAAACATAAAATTCTTAGAACTTGTTTGACTTTTTTGAAAAGTTTTTAAAGGAAATCAAACAAATTTCTTTAAACCAAGCTTTTTAATTGGGGATTTTAAGTGATTGAGAGAGAGAGAGAATGTTTGAAGTCCTATGAATTTAATAAACTTATGAGAAATTCATTATTTTTTGGTCTGAATAATTAAAAAAAATCGTTTTCAATAGAAATTAAGTTTTTTTTATTGTTTTTAAATATTTAGTAATCAAGAAAGTAGTTTGAGAGTTTTTCTTTACCTAAAGTTACAAAAACTTTTCTTACTTAATATAGAAAACATAAATTTATTCGTGTTCTGCAAAAAAATAAATAAAAATAATAAATCAAATAACACAAAATTTATGATTTAAAGAAAAATAAAGAAATTATATATTATGTCACACATTTTTTTTTTTTTTTTTTTTTTTTTTTGTAGAATTTGTTAAGCGCTTACACAAAAAATGTATTTTTATTTTTGTAATTTCTTTGGCAGTTAAAATCACATTTGCTTATATTATTATCTATTCAATTGAAAGTTTTTATTAATAAATGATACAGAAATATAATAATACAAGTGATTAATAAGAAATATAGAAAGTTAGTAAGAAAATACATATCGAATAATTTCCTACACATATAATTATTTTTATTAAAAAATGAAAGCATTTTCATTATTTTTTTTAAATATTAATTTAGTTAGAGAATATTATGTTATCAAGTAAAATATTTCTCAAGATGTTTAGTTTTTTCACATTCGTTACTTTTAAAGTTTAGATTTTTTAAAATATTTCCAGCGGGATTCAAAATTTAAACTTCTTATGAAAAATTCCATTTTTAACCCTTCTAATCTCAAAATCATACTTTTTTGACATAAATATCTCATGAAATTGTGAAAATAACTCAGTACAGACATAATATCCAAAACCGAGTTTTTTCTTCATATAAAATTTCTTGGTCGGTAAACTTTCGCAGATAAAATTAACATTTTTAAATTTAAATATTTTAAATTATACCCTCTATACTGGTACCTCTTCACTGGTATTTTAATTAATTTTATTATCGTGTGTTTGAGATTTAATTAATATGAAATGCATGAACAATAGACATTTTTATTCATTTAAACCTATCTTCATGATGAATAATATTTATGAATAAAATTAAATAAAATTACTATTTATCAAACTTATAACACTGTGCTTAAACATTTTTGAAAATATTTACGTTATATTTCTTTTTATGGTGTAAGAATCTTGTTTTGCATACGAGGAAAGCACAATTTATTGAAAAAGAAGGCCTTTCACTATTTGAAATGAATCCATTTAATATTCACAAATCCAATTAATTGCAAAATTATCTCAAAACCAAAACTTATAATTTACTTTAACGGCTTTTTTCAAACATTAAAAACTCATTTATTGTTAAATAATTCCAATGGCTTTTTTTGAATATCAAAAAGGATCCTTTTAATTTCTTCAAACATAATTTATGAGAACATTGATTTTTAGTAAAATCCTTAATGTACAAGCTCTTTAAAATCACGTCTAAAGTAAGACATCAAAAATGAATTAAATTAGACCAGTTACATTTGCATAAACGTTCTCCAACTAATTACTGAGAAATTAATTAAATCTCTTTTGTATCATAGTTGCTTGTTTTAAATTCTGTGGATTTCCACTAAAAGTCACCCAAGTATTTATCTCTAGCCTATATCGTTTTAAAAGTACTTTTTAAACATCCGCAACCCCTCTTTCTCCATAAACAATTCCATTTATTTGTTTTTTTTTCTTAATTTCACTTCAACTCTGCAGCTTCCTTCAGACGATCATAAGATCTTTATTTCTTTTTTTCAGGTTCACTTTCCTATCTCAGCTTTTTAATGGTTTGCAGTTTCCCAAACTTGTCAACACCGATAAAGTCCTAAAACTGAAGGAGCAGACCTGACACTGCACAGTCACCAGTGGGATAATTTTTCTTGCATTTTTTTTCTTCCATTTTTTTTTTAAACTGTCCTTATCTACGTGATGGAGGATGGTCTTGGTTCGCATATTTCTTTGAGAGAATTAGTTGGGGTGGAAAACCGAGTTGTGTGCGAGTGTTACCACAAGAGGTGGGGTGATGGTAGTTATGCAGAAGAAACCCATCCGTGTACTGCCACTAACGAAAATTGAAACGTCCTTCGAAAAAATCATGTAATTTGATTTTTATTTTTTTGTTTCAATCCTATAGAATATTCAATTCAATTCTCTTTCCGCAATGTTATTCCCTATGATAATTTTTTTTTTCTGCTTGAACTTCAAGAATACAAATTTTTCTCGGTTTAATCAAAAATGTCATTTTCTATGATTTACAAATTTTTTTCCTAAAAACCATAAAATATGAAAAATAAATAGTTTAATAAAAAGTAGGTTTTTAATAAAAAGGAGATTATCAAATGCAAAGTTAAATTTTCATTAAAAGATTTTTAATCAGAGCACTTCTTAATATCACAGTTTAAATACGTTAGTAGTTTATAGAATGTTATAAATCTCACAACTGAGATTTAATTGTGATTCTTACATTAAAACCAACTACTTTTCTTGACATTAGTATCCAAATCCATAGCATGGAAAAATGTTAATTCTGTGCGTCAAGCAATAAGACTAAATATTTATTATTAAAATGTATATTTGTAATGTATACATGTAATTGTATAAAATTATAAAAGGAAATGTGATAAAGAGTTTTCTTTAAAAGTTTAATTTCCCTGATATATATATATATATATATATATATATATATATATATATATATATA
>JAPDSC010048323.1:0-21906 GCA_026290005.1 Latrodectus geometricus
TAGAAGACAGCAAACAGAAAATTCGATACATTTTAGTTTTTCTTTTAAAATGGCGAAAATGCTAACCAGGTGGCTAAAATTGCTAAAGGTGTTTATCGTCCTATATATGACTGTAACAATCAGTTACGCACAATTTTGGTTTCGTCGATTGTGTTTGGGTATTTGGATGCTAAAGATGCACCTCGCATGGATACAACATCGTCGAGAATGTCTATAAAATATCAAAAATGATCAAACTTGACAGCATGTCAGCAGTCGTAGCTTCGCACAAGACCTAAAAATCTACATGAAAACTGTTTTAAACTTTTTTACAAAGGGAATCTAAAAGAAGTTACAAAAAGTTCACGTAAAAATAATGGATTTCTTTTTCCCCAACCTAATATATATATATATATTTATATATAATATATAATATAAAGAGGGTAAGTGGAGGGTTGGACTAGGTTTATTGAGAGATATAAATTATTGTTTGTAAACAAATTCAATTAAAATTTAATTAAATTTAGATGTTTCGATTTAAAACAATCTCATAAATATTAATGATAATTCCTAATAGAAATTATTGAAAGTGATCAGA
This sequence comes from Latrodectus geometricus, assembly GCA_026290005.1. Classification (NCBI taxonomy): domain Eukaryota; kingdom Metazoa; phylum Arthropoda; class Arachnida; order Araneae; family Theridiidae; genus Latrodectus; species Latrodectus geometricus. Next base: position 578 of record JAPDSC010048323.1, read on the forward strand.
AACTATCAATGCTTCGCGTAAACATTTTTCTTTTTGTTTTTTATTGACCACTATAACATGATGCGCGATTTTCAATCTGAAGACCGAAATGTTCTGGGTTCAATCCCAGTCCCAGTTGAGCACTGGGAGAATAACATTTATGATTCTGTCTACAACACGCATATTGGTCGGAGCGGGCTCTTGGTACCTTTTAGGGTTATTTCCTTGTCACGTGTCAATGCGGCGTTTTACCTAAGAAAAAAATCCTTTGAAACGTAAATTTCCTGATGAGCTTTAAAATGTCTTACAGAAATCTTCATTTGTTTAAGGGAGGAGTCAAATAAACTTTTATGATATCTGAAATCCTAATGTCTTGCATAACAATAGGATAAAGGTCGTCACACTAATATGCAGCTACATTATTTGTTTCTTTTGTTAAGTTTAAATAGTGTCATTTGGGCGTGTGATATCTGTTTAAAATTTATGCAAATTTGGGTTCACCGTGAAGGTAAGACAGCGCTTTTCGGATCATTAGTTTCTGAGTTGGATTCCAGTCACTGTTGAATAACAAGAGATGGATGTCGCGCTTTAGCCCAGGGATGGGCCAACTCCGGCCCGCCGCAAGGTTCAATCCGGCCCGCGGATCGTATTTTAATTTGCCTGTCAGAGGCAAATTAAAAGAAATATTCATATTTTATATATCCATCTCCTTTTCTACTTTGTTTAAATATTATATTTTTTCTTCCTTTTTTTCAAAGAGCTGGTAAAAGACTGCATTTTGAGTTCGAACGCAGATTTCCAGATTTCAGTGCCATTCAAGCAGAATTTTATATTTTTACCATGCCATTCAACGTAAATTGTGAAGCAGTGAGGTCAGATTTGTAGCTTGAATTCATTGAGTTGCAATTTAACAATCATCTCAAGCAATTGTTTCTAAATATGCCAAAGTTAGAGTTTCACAAATAATTATCGAAAGTTAATTTCCCAAATTTAAAATTTCATGCTTAGAAAAGTGCTGTGTTTGCTTCATTTTATATATGTGAACAAGTGTTTTCAACTATGAACCTTAGAAAGAATTATTTCAGAAGTAGACTGACAGATGAGCATTTAGCATCGTTCCTTAGAATCGGTACATCTCACTTCGAACCTCAATATAAGGAATTTATAAAAATGAAATCGCAATTTCATTCATCTCATTAATATATTAAATTGTAATACTTGTATATTGTTTTTAAAATTTTAGAAAAATTCAACTTGGCCCTCCAAATTTTATTTTTTCGATTTTTGGCCCGCGATCGAAAAAGTTTGCCCATCCCTGCTTTAGTCTTTTGCATACATATCTGCAGAGGTGAATGTTTAAAGTTTTTCGGGTTTTCTCCCTTGCAACACTATTTATGAAACGTCCTGAAAGTGTTAAAATACTTTACAACGGCATTCAACGTTTACGCTAACATTGTCAAAATAAAAACGATTTTGGAATATGGAAGTTTATATGACAAACTGCGTATGGTTTGAAAATAACAAAAATTTCTTATATCAACGAAATTTGAATGATATCATTTTTCAAGTATAATATATTTTTGATAAGAGCCTTCTTGAAATCAACATTAAATGTTATAAATTAATGGTATCTGAATAGTGAAGTGACGATTTAATATCTTTGTTGTTCCTTGTAAACGTGTTGATCTAGACCATGGGTGGCCAAGACGTCGACCGCGAAGTCATTTTAGGTAACCCGCGCGACCCTCCCTATAATGCCGACTTATATATTCTGTTTGAAGGATTTGAAAGAAGGTTCGTTGACTTTATTAGATTGGAAGATATACTCAATTTTATGATATTTCCATTAGATGAAAATATAAACATTGATGGAGTATCTGAAAAAATAAGACATTTTATAGATACCACATCAGTCACGATCGAGGAAGAAATTATTTAATTAAGATGCGATATATTTCTTAAATTCAGAGCACATCTAGTGATACTGATTTTTGGAAATTAATTTCTGAGGAAACGTTTACAAATATTTACAAATTGTTTTTTTTTTATTTGTAATCATACTTTGTATCGACTTATCTTTGTGAAATTGCTTGTTCAACCATGAACGCAAATAAAATCAAGCTTTGGTCACGTTTAACAGAATTAATTTCGTGTTTACGCATTGCAATAAGCTCGAACTAGCCACAATATCATAAGCATGTCACAGATATACAATGCCAATTTCAATTAAACGCAGTGAATAGGATGGTCAGCTTTTGATATATGAATATTTTGAGTATTTTCATCAGTAAATTTTTATTTTCTAAATATTAATATAAATTATTATTACTATTTTATTTATTTAAGAAAAATTAGATAATTTTTTTTTCTTACCGAAAATAAATATATAAACATGTACGTTATGTTAATTCAACTCAGTCATTGGTAGACCGCCTTCGAGTTTTTAAATGTTGAGTAGACCGCGGATCCCAAAAGTTTGGCCATCCTTGATCTAGACGTGTACCAAATTTATTTTGAAAAAGAGAAAACAATGACTAGTGATTATTTAACGCTTCGTCATCACTATCTCCACCAATCAAATTCTTGCATCATGCGAGTCATTTATTGACGAAAATTATCACCAGAAACAACAGAAAACGGATTCTTAAATTTATTCAGTATAACCGACAAAGGAAAACCACCCTTCACCTAAACTTCAACTACAGGAAAACTCAACCACAATTAATTAATCCCTAATTTCGTTGATATTTTCCCGCATTCAAACGATTTCGTCATTCTGTGAATACAAAACAGACAACAATTAATGCGGGTTTCTCAGAGATTTGCACTTAAAACTTGTTTGATACTATTCATGTTTGCTTAGCTATTTATTCTCTGAAAATACAACGCGAATTCCCATGAAAACAAATCTCATTGAAGAACAAGGCAAATATAATTGTGCGCCCCTCAATCGAAGGAAGACAATGATTCGTGGAATTATATTTTTCCACCCTTCCGAAAATTCAATTAATTAAGAAAAATTTCTAATTAGTCCTTCCCATGCGGGCGTCCTAGTTTTGTCCTGCGTTTTGATGATTTTGATCATTTGTCGAAGCAAAATCGACCGTTTATGTCATCTTGGAATGTTTTTTTTTTTTTTTTTTTTTTTTTTTTTTTTTTTGGTAGCTTGAAGTAATCCTCATTTTCTAATTTCTCTAAGTCATTTTCTCTTTTCGAATCCTATTTAATTAAGAAAAGATACAAGTGAGAAATAATCACATTTAAGTGATTTCCATAAGTCGTCTTATAAGTACGCAAAAAGAAAGATGTTATTTTGTAAGATATTCTTAATCTCCTTTGCTTGTTGTGTTTTTCTTTCTTCCTCTCGTTATGATAATTTCTGAAATAAATGTATTTCCCCTCTGAGGAAAAATTAGGAAGGATAAATTTCGCTTAGCATAAAATCAATTTATTTACCGCTTTAACTTTATATTTTTATTCTTAGATGGTGAAAATGCGCTTTAGGTCCTCTACTTTGCCAACTTGGCGAAAGTTTGCTGTGGGTCCCGTATTTGGCGGGTTTTCAAAAACGCTGTTGCCATGGCGATTATGGAATACGATTTTTAACGGTTTTAAACTAATTAGCAACCAATGAAAATAACCGATTTTTCACACTGAAACTAATTAACGACCAATGAAAATGCTAAAGGAAAAAAAGAAAAAAAAAAAAAAAAAAACAATTAATGAGCATGCGCGAAAAAGCGCAAATTATTTCCTCCGGAGGTTGCCATAAAGAGCTCATTAGGTATAAAAACGTCCGGTTTACCATGTTTGGTGCATTTATCCCCAAATTGGCGAGTAGGGGACCTAAAGCGCAGATTAACGTTTTAGAGTTATATCGTTTTGATTCAGTAATTTATATTTGTTAAAAAGAAGTAGACGTGAAATTAGATCGTCAGTTCAGTTGTGTTGAAATCCATGGGAAATTGTTTAAAATTATATCGCGCGTATTCCCTCAATAACTTTTGTTTGTTAAAAACAAGTAGACTAGAAATTAGAACGTAAATTCAATTCCATTGAAATCATATTCTCTGCAATGAATAACAGTAACAGGAAAAAAAAAATTGTACAATTTGACGACACTTCTGATGTTCTACAATTTTATGAAACATTCGTTGATTTTTCACTAATGAGTAAAATTGTGGAAGAGACAAATAAATATGCCATTCTATATTGCATGCAGAATGTACTTGAAAAAAGCAAACATTTAGGGATTTTTGTGTCCAAATTTGTAAAATAAAAAATGTTGTAAAAAAGCATTAAAAGTGAAAAAAAATAAAAAATATTCTTAATATTCTTATTCTATTCAGTATGGTACTTAATTATATGCAATAAAAAATATGCCTTTTTCGGGAGCATTTCTGGTAAAATAATTGACCGCTTAAAGGGCAAATTAAAAAAATTAACATTCTTTCCACGTAAATCATTATAACTTTAAGGTATCTGCATCCATTCCAGTCAACATTTTCTTAAAAGTTAATTTATCTTGCTTTTAGATAAATTGTGTTGTAAAAAAAAAAAGGAAAAATAAGTCGAAATTGAAAATTTCAGTAAAATTTTCAATGAAAATTTCAGTAAATTGAATTGAATGAAAATTTCAGTAAATGAAAATTTCAGTAAAATTTTTACAAAACGGTTAGCACTTTCCGGATTTTTTTTCTTTAGGTGCGCGTACTAGTTGATTAAACTCTCGCCACAACTTTGCCAAAAACTGCTACCATCTTTACACGGGGGACACCTGTGAACCAAGTCATGGAGGTGAGTAACATCACCCACGTCACTAAACCACAAATCAAATTATAAGGCGGGTCGTATTCATCCATCATCTCAGGAAGGGATTAGAAAAAAATAGAAAGTACATCCATGCCCAAGACGGGATTCGAACCTAGGTCCTCCCCATCCGTAGTCAGGTACGCTAACCACTAAACAGGGTGGGCTGCACACAGTACATTATATTTAAGGAAACAACATCTTGACTAATCTTTTTCTTTGTGTGCTGCTAAATTTTGAAATAACTAAAAGTGTGCCACGACCAAATAGGTTGAAGATCATTATGTTAACAGTTTTGGTGTAAATGTTGTTGTTGTGTGCCAGCCAGGCTGGAAATACGGGGTGCGCTGCTCCACTTTTCCAACTGAAACATATTTGGTGTGGAGTCCGACTTCCTCAGTACACACATGCCGTATGGACCCGTATATAGGGTAGGCAACCATTCACAAACAAAGAAAGGACAAAGACAAGAAAGAGAGAGAGAGAGAGAGAGAAAGTACATCCATGCCCGAGCCAGGATTCGAACCCAGGTCCCACCTATCTGTAGTCAGATACGCTAACCACTACACAGGTTTGGCGGCTTCCGTGTAAATATAATAATAAATAAAAAACTTATATTTTGATTACAAAATATCGTTTTTGATTGAAAAGTTACATATTTGTAGAAATGTTTAAAATGCCATGATGCAAGATTTTCAGAATAATAGGGTAATTTGTTTTTGATAATTTATAAGAACTAATGATAAAAACTCATATAAGTTATGTCTTTATTTGCCACCCACCCTCTCTAGTAGTCAGTGTGACTGACTGCGGAAAGGGGAATCCTGGGTTCGAATCCCGGATCACGCATGGATGAACTTTCTCTCTCTCCTGTCTTCGTCGTCCTTTCCTTGTATGATTGATTGCCTACCTTATAATAGGTATCTATGGCATGTATGTGGTGACAAAGTCGGACTCCACGCCAGCTGTTGTTCAGTTGGAAAATTAGATCAGCGAACCCGTATTTGCCAGCCTATCTATAACTCTACGAAAAAAATGTCTTTATTCATCTTAAAACACAATATTGCCGCTTCTTATTAACATTCGAAAAATATTAATCTAACTCTGTAACGTTTAGAGCAGGGGTGGACAAACTTTTGGGATTCGTGGTCTACTCCACATTTAAAATATCGTAGGCACTCTACCAATGCACATATTTATTTTCGGTAACAAGAAAAATGGTAAATTATGTAATTTTTCTAAAAAAAACTTTATAGTAATATTTAAAAAAAATTTTTTTTCTGACGAAAATAATCAAAGTATTCATATATCAAAAAGTGACCATCCTATTCACTTCGTTTAGTTGAAATTTGGCTCTGTATATCTACGACAAGTTTATCATATTGTGGCTGGTACGAGCTTATTGCAATGGATAAACACGAAATTAAATGTTCATCTGTTAAATGCGACCCATGTTTGCTTTTTGTTCATGGTTGAAAATGCAGATTCGCAAAAATACCTCGATCCAAAGTATGATTTCAAATACAAAATCAATTAGTATATATTTGAAAACGTTTCCTCAGAAATTAATTTCAAAAAATCAGTATCGCTAAATATGCTCTGGATTTAAGAAATATATCGCATCTTAATTTAATAATTTCTTCCTCGACCGTGACTGAAGTGGTATCTATTAAATGTCCTATTCTTTCAGATACTCCATCAATGTTGACATTTTCATTAAAAGGAAATATCATAAAATTGAGTATTTCTTTCAACCTCATTAAGTCAGCGAATCTTCTTTCAAATTTTTCAAACAAAACAAGTAATTGTTAAGCGAAATCTTCGAAGTCTCGGTTTGGATTATGTATGCACTCTTCCTCCATGTTTTTGAAGTTTCTCAATTCACGTTTTCTTGATTGAGATGCATACCTTTCTATAGTGTTTTAGAATGTTTTAATCGCACTCATCATGTCCGTTTTAGGTTTTAAATCATAAACCTTTCATCATAAATCTTTAAAACGTAAATCTTGGCACAGTTTGTTTTGGGTTTTAAAGCGTAGACTGTAAAATTTTTATTTTAAATATTTCATTGATTCTATGTCATAAGTCATAAATTAAATTGTTAATATCCGAGGTCATTATCGGGGTGATTGCGTGGACCACCTAAAATGTCTTCGCGGTCTACTAGTCGACCGCGGTCGACGTCTTGGCCACCCCTTGTTTAGAGGTTAACAGTTTTAAGATTTTCTAAACGATAAAACGCAAGACAAATATAATTAACATACCAAAAAGACTGACTAACTTAATTTGCATTCCAAAATATTTATATTTTGGAATGCAAGACCAAAGTCACTTAACTGAAATCCGCAGATGTCACCACGAATAAAACCCAAAACACATATTGAATTGCAACTTCCTTCAATCAGCTGATTGCAGTAATTAAAAGTTCATCGCCCCCGTCGAAGAAAGAAGCTCTTCATCGGATGTAATGAGAATTATGATGTAATTACTTTCGTCAAATGACGTTTTCTTAATGCAAATAGCTTCCTGCTAGCCTAGTACACTCAGTTTTCTTTTCCTCTGTTTTTTTAACCACGCTCTCTCGAACTCTGGGTTTAGGACTAGATTTGCATAATGAGATTTTCGAAAGGAAATTTATGCCGGTAGGAAGGCGTTTTATCGAAGTATGATGGTTTTGCCCGGTGGTGCTTCGGTAGAAATTTTAATGGTTCCCCACCCTCTCCCTCGGATTTCCTGCACCCCGTAATGACGGGTTGACTGGAGAAGACAGGTGAGGTGTTCTGAATTCGGGATATTTTTTTTAAAGTTTCGCCTCGAGTTTATTTTTGAAATAAAAAAAGAGGCAAAGACAGCGTGAGAAAAATAAACCTTATTCTGATGTTTTCCTCATTTTAATATTGCAAATAGTCCCAGTTGTGATTACTTGCATTCAATTTTAAAAGACACTCATTACAACATTAAGTTATCAAGTTGTGCAGGAGTAGATAGTTAAAACTTGATGCATGTAAAATCACAAAATTTCGGTATCGCAAAAAATATTAGATTATTTTATATTAATTAAGACTGTCAGGTAAGCAATTAATAAAATAAAAAAGTGTGCGAATCGTTTTCCCATTATTTTTATGTGCAGGGTGATCTTTTTTTAGAGTGACTGTGTTTGTAGCACCCTATAGCGCTATCAATTAGCAGAAATGGCACCAAACTTGGTATTTAGACCAATAAAGACACTGTAAAAAAATTTCTGTGGAAAAAAATTTTAGTTTCAAAAATGGCCGCTAGGTAATTTTGGGGCACTTTACAATATATAAAATGTAAGAAAAGAAAAATACTAACACATACAATCGTACAATTAAATTATTCTTGTTTATTTACTACATTAACTTCCCCGGTGAGGGTTGATTAGTCTAAAAACCAAGTTTGGTGGAATTTCGGCTATTGAATCGCGTTACAGGGTTCTTCAAACACTGACACTTTCAAAAAAGATGACGATTTATTTCAATTATGACAACGGAAGATAGCTCAGGTGCTTTTTAAATGAATTTTTTTGCAAACCTCTTCATTTGATTAAACACGAGGTTGACACCTGAGCTGGAACCGAACTCTTTTCCTTCACTTCTTAAGATTAGAAGTTGTTTTGGGTACTATCGAATATTTTGAATCTACTACGATTTTTGCATCACGATATTCGGTGGGGTCCAATATTGCACCCGCTACCCTATGGGTTATGTCTTTTCCATCAAGACTATCTTAAAGTGAAAATATTCAAAAATTATATAAACATCTAAGATTGCATTGAAAGTACTTTAAAATCAGAAGAAACATTGTCAGTGAATTTCAACTCAATTACGCCATTGCTCAGCAAAAATTTTAAATTTACTGTCAAAAATGTATTAGGTTGGGGGAAAAAAATCTATTATTTTTACGTGAACTTTTTGTAATTCTTTCAGATTCGCTTTGTAAAAAGGTTTAAAACAGTCTTCATGTAGATTTTTAGGTCTTGTGCGAAGCTAAGACTGCTGACATGCTGTCAAGTTTGATCATTTTTGATATTTTATAGACATTCTCGACGATGTTGTATCCATGCGAGGTGCATCTTTAGCATCCAAATACCCAAACGGAATCTACGAAACCAAAATTGTGCGTAACTGGTTGTTAAGTCATATATAGGACGATAAACACCTTTCACAATTTTAGCCACCTGGTTAGCATTTTCGCCATTATAAAAGAAAAACTAAAATGTATCGAATTTTCTGTTTGCTGTCTTCTATTTTTAAAACCTTGTACTCGTAACTGAATGAATCAAACAAAAAACCGCAAGAGGGTATTTTAGTGTCCAATGTCACCTTTCCAACGAGCATAAATTTGAAATTGTTTGATAGATACCTCACGAGATAGCGATCATTACAGACGTCTACCGAAAAAATAATGGATAACTTTTTCCCCAAACTAATATATATCAAATAAAGAAAATATATTGCCTTGTTTTCCTTTTTATAATTAATCCCTATTTATTTAGATATACATTCAAATTATTAAAAATGAGTCATTTTCATATTTGAAATATATAAATTGAGACATAGAACTGACATTCTATATCTCATAATATTTTATTATATTTGATGAAACTTGCACTAAGAAATGGTTTGAAATTATTTACTTGTTTCTTATAACGTGGTATAACATAACTAATTTGTCTTGGGTATTAAAAAGCTTATAAATAATATTTTTGAATAACTAAAAAATATTTTAACATGTACACATACATAAATATCTCGAGTTAAAAATTGATGCCAATCAAAGATGTCAATTTTACACATTTACATTTCTACTTTAATGTTTAGAAAAATATTTTCTTACTAACTAAGATTAAAAAAATAGACTATATTCAAAAGATTTTTTTTCTATTTTTCAGTTTTATCTATTTCCTTATTTTTTTGCAATTTATGTTACAAATATAACGGTGTATCCTTTTCAATTCAAAATAATAACCGAAGTGCTTTCATTTTAATGTTATTTTTTAAAATATTTCTAAAAATTAATGTTCCAAAATTATAAAAATGTGTCTATTTCTATGTTGGAATATTAAATTATTTTGACAATTTTTTATTAAATTCTTTAAAAATAGTTCTTAGGGATATTTTATTTAAAAAATTAATAATGGTCTATTAAATAACAATAATTCTAATAATGATATATTTATATTTTCATTTAAGATTTAAAAATAATAAATCATACCAATTTTTGAGCTTTTAGTTTCGGAATTTTTCAAGATTATCTTTTTATTTTATACATTTAAAAATAAAAAGTCCTAATTAAATTTTGAATAAAAATTATAAACATAACTGAAAAATTTCTCTATTGTTTTTAACTGTGCTTGGTGTCGAACCCATGACTTTCTACTCTAAAGCATACAACTTTATAATTAGGGAACAGTAGCTTCTAAAACGATTTATATAATTTCGCATAGTGGACAGCTTAGCAACATAAGACTTTTATAAGAATTTAACATTCATTGTTAATATCATTGGGATTAATTTTAATAGACTAATTTCACGTGCATCAGGGAAACATAGCGAATATCTTCAAAATACACTCGGGAAGATGTGCACACAGAAAGACGAAATAATGAAGAATAAATAATAAAAAATAACAAATAATGAAGAATAACGAATAATACGAATGAACAAATAATGACGAATAATGAATAAAAAATAAAAAGCAACGAATAGTGACGAGTAATGAATAAAAAAAGAACAAATAAGGTAGAATAAGAATAATGACTAAATAATAAAAAAGAACAAATAAAAAAGAATGTTGTCGTGTGGCAGCCAGGCTGGCAATATGAGGTGCGCTGCTCCACTTTTCCTGTCTAGTGGTTAGTGTACCTGACTACAGATGGGTGGGACCCGGGTTCGAATCCTGGCTCGGGCATGGATGTACTTTCTCTCTCTCTTTCTTGTCTTTGTCCTTTCTTTGTGTGTGTGAATGGTTGCCTACCCTATAAACGGGTACCCATGGCATGTGTGCACTGAGGAAGTCGGACTCCACACCAAATTACGCTTCAGTTGGAAAAGTGGAGCAGCGCACCCCATATTGCCAGCCTGGCTGGCACACGACCACAACAACAACTGTAAAGTTTGAGCAATTACTGTAAAAAAAATAAGTTATGTCACATCTATAACGCGTATTTTGTGTCAAATTCTTTAACTCTTAAAAAATAATTTGTAACTAATTTTGCTAAAGTTACTAATTATTGAAGCAAATTTATTAAAGGCATGATTTCTTAGAAGTAGCTGTCTGAGAAAACCATTTGAAATGTTATAAAAAAATCATTTAGCCATAAATGGTGATTTAGTAAAGGGATATTTTTAAATATAAACTTCTATAGGTATGGAAACGAATATAAATGATGAAAAAGAAGGAATATGATTTATATCAATAAATATTCGTGTGTTATTGTTGAAATTTAATTTTACTTATTTCTTTAACAAAAAGCATTTTTAAAGAATAAAAAAATAAACTACAATTTAAAAAAGTAAAGGAAAAAGTGTATTGAAGAATATAAACTTGATATTCTTTTTTTTTTGAGATATGGCTGTTTAGAAATGGCGTTGCATTTACATATAGAACAGATAAATTAAAATGATATCCCCAGACACTTTGTATGATCGCCTGCATCTTAGACGTTTTTTCTTCTAGCAGTAAGACAAATTTTATCATTTTCTTTTTACAGAAAAGAATACTCAAACTTTTGGACAGTTTGGTTAATAAAAGAGAGAGTTTTATTTCTATTTTTACAGTCTGAACATCTTTCTTTAAAATTCATTTGTCAGTTTTCAAGAGCTTTATGTATTTATCATATCTTGACTTTCAAATCACGGAAATTAAATTACTTCAAAATATTTACTCTTTCAAATTAAAAGTTTGAAATTATTTCAACCGCATTCCTGGCCACGATTGGATGATAAAAAGTTTGGGAATTTTGAATGGCAGTTTAATATACAGTTAAATAATGTGAATAGAAAATTAGCTTTTGTTTTTTGGAATGAAATGTGGTAGAGATACTTATCAAATTTATTCCAAAGTTAGAAACGAAGAGTGACGGATATTTGAATGATTGATTTTGAATTTATTTTTATATACATTTGCTATTATATTTTTATATATAGATATTGAATCCATGAAAAAAAACAATTTTTTTTTATTTTTTACAGAATCCACAAATTTGATAAATTCAATTTATCAGAAAATTAGAGATACGGATTTCTAAAATAAAGTATAAATAAGATAGTTAAAATCTACTGAAATATTTTACTACACTTTTACTTTTGTAAGTCATTTTTAAATTATAATTAGGTTTTAGAATAGAATTTTTTTGATGTAACTATTCTTTGCTCAGAAAATGTTTTTAATATTAGTTTGGTGAAAAAGTTATCCATTATTTTTTCAGTAGAGTTCTGTAGTGATCACTATCTCGTGATGTATCTATCAAACAATTTCAGATTTATACTCGTTGGAACGGTGACATTTGACACTAAAATATCCTCTTGCGGTTTTTTGTTTGATTCATTTAGTTACGAGTACAAGGTTTTAAAAATGGAAAACAACAAACAGAAAATTCGATACATTTTAATTTTTCTTTTATAATGGCGAAAATGCTAACCAGGTAGCTAAAATTGTGAAAGGTGTTTATTTTCCTATGTATGACTGTAACAACCAGTTACGCACAATTTTGGTTTCGTCGATTCCGTTTGGGTATTTGGATGCTAAAGATGCACCTCGCATGGATACAACATCGTCGAGAATGTCTATAAAATATCAAAAATGATCAAACTTGACAGCATGTCAGCAGTCGTAGCTTCGCACAAGACCTAAAAATCTACATGAAAACTATTTTAAACCTTTTTACAAAGCGAATCTAAAAGAAGTTACAAAAAGTTCACGTAAAAATAATGGATTTCTTTTTCCTCAAACTAATATATTACGCGGTCAAGTATGAAATTGTTATGCAAACATAACTTTACAAATATAACCTTTTTTTATTAATATTCAATAACTATATAATCTTTGTAACAATATTTTAACTATACTTTTCATTAACTATTTGATAACTATATTAGCTTAATATTAACATGATGAATTGATATGCTGATAAGATATTTTGGGAATAAGCTCTTTTTATTTTTAACTGATCTAGATAAAAAAGGAAATTAAATAATTGGTGAATAAATGTTAAACTATATAATTGCTAATTATAGTTATTCATATAATTAGCTCCGTAAGTTAGAGAACTTAATTAGATTGATTTACATTAGCTTCTTAAAAATAAGATATGTTTGGGAAAAATTCTTTTCATTTGATTTCTCCATAGTAATGTTAATAAGGAAGACTTATATTTAATGAAGCACTATAAGTCTTGCTCGTGTTTCTTGACCCATGACCTTTCATGTGTGATTTGAATTGCTTTTTTTTATTTTTCCTTTTTTTTTTTTTTTTTATTTATTTACCATTTTCAAATTCATGATTAAATTCATGAAATTTAAGAGCAATATTATAAATTTGCAACTTTTTTATTTATATTTTATTTTGGATTGAATATATCTGCATTTTAAATGCATGTTATGCATCAAGCGTATTAATTATTTGTCGTAATTAATTCATTATTACAGCAAATAATTAATAATTAGACGAACAGATTTTTTTTTCTTAAAGCATTCAATATTCATATTTTATCAATCATTTAATAAGAAAACAAAATATTCTATTAAAAAGCCAGAAATATTTACGGTGAATTGATTATGAAAAGAAGGTTATTCTTAAAAGTATTAAAAAGAAATTTATTATTTTTACGTGAACTTTATGTTATATCTTTCGGATTCGCTTAACATAAAACGTTCAAAACTGTTTCAAGGTTGTGATTTTTAGATTTTAGGCAATGCTGACAAGCGGTCAGATAATTTTTAATATTTTATCGACCATTTCGACGACGATATATCCATCCAAGGTGCATCTTTAATATCAACAATACCTGAACTAAATCGATAATGCCAAAATTGCACGTATTTTGTTGCTACAGTATAGGGACCATAAACAACATTCCCCATTTCAATCGCGTAACTTGTATTTTCACCTTGATCAAAAAATGTAAAATGTGCCGAATTTTTTCTTTGATGAATATCTCTCAATCAGTTTTCACACCCTTTAACTCATAAATTAAAGAACTACACAAAAAAGAGCAAAAAAGTATTTTTCGTGCAAAATACCCCTTTTTCATTGAGTATATTATATGAAAATGCTTGATTGATGCTTTATAAGATATTAATCACTGTAGCTGCCGCCCAACCTGTCTAGTGGTTAGCGTACATGACTACAGATGGGTGGGTTCGAATCCTGTCTCGGGCATGCCTGTACTTTTTCTATCTCTCTCTTGTCTTTGTCCTTTCTTTGTGTGTGAATGGTTGCCTACCCAATAAACGGGTCCCTATGGCATGTGTGCACTGAGGAAGTCGGACTCCACACCAAATATGGTTCAGTTGGAAAAGTGGAGCCGCGCACCCCATATTGCCGGCCTGGCTGTCACACGACAACAACAACAACAACATTCACTGTAGCTGTATACGAAAAAAATAATGGATTACTTTTTCCCCAAACTTATATTTCTTTCTGTTAAAATATTTAAATGTTTCAATTTTTCAGATATCCTCCCATGTTATTTATAAATAAGAAAAAGCCACAATGGAATCACAATGGTTCACATGCACATTGAGAAGTGTATTTTATATCGTATGTACTTTAACAATCATTATAAAAATCCTGTTGCATGCTTTTTTTTATATTTGCCTTTTACACGCTTTTTTTTGAGGCTACGTTGGCCTGATTGATTAGTATATCCTTCTCGTTACTGGAAGGTTAAAAGTTCGAATCCTTTCTTAACCGAATATACTTCGTGTTCACGGAAGGCGGCTGAGGCACGTTAAATAAGGTCGTGGTTGCATTGTCCTCTCAGTGAAATGATATCTCTTTGGGTGGCATGCCTAATACTGGGAATCTTCTGCTTGGTCCCTTTTTCTAAGTCTTGAAGACTCCTGTCTGGCTGGAGCCTGATAAAACCCAACTCAGGGTTAGGTACAAGGACGCATCCTGGTGCAAAAACAATCCCTATAGATGCAAGAAAAGTAAAATAGGTTGTGGTTGCAATGTCTTCCAGATGAAACGATACCTTCTGAGAATTATGTTAAATATTGGGGTTCTTCTGTTTGGTCTTCTATATTAAGAAGTCGATTTACTATAAATGGCAGAATCCAACTCTAAGCTAGTACATGTAAATATGCAGATGCATACCTCAACATATGTGTATTTAGAAAGCAAAAGTGCAACAACTACACTACTGGCCATTAAAATTGCTACATCAAGAAGGCGACATGCTACAGACGTGAAATTTATACGAAAAGAAGAAAGTGCTGTGATATGCAAATGATTAGCTTTTCAGCGCATTCAGACAAAGCAGGCGCCAGTACCGACACCTACATTGTGTTTAAATGAGGAAATTGTTCAGCCGGTTCTTCATACACAAATTACATTTGAACGTTCTTGCCGGTGAAAAGTTGTTGTGATGCCTCATGTAAGAAAGAGAAATGCGTACCAGCACGTTTCTGACTTTAATAAAGGTCGAATTGTAACGTACTGGCATCGTGGTGAACGCACACTGGCAGTGTGCATTCGTCATCGTCATACTGACCCATCACCTGGCATGATGGTATGGGGTGCCATTGGATACACGTCTCGGTCACCTCTTGTTCGCATTGACGGTGCTTTGAACAGTGCACGTTACATTTTTGGCGTGTTACGACCCGTGGCTCTACCCTTTATTCGAGCCCTGCTAAACCCTACGTTTCAGCAGGATAATGCCCGACCGCATGTTGCCGGTATTGTACGGACCTTCCTTGATACGGAACATGTTCAACTGTTGCCCTGGCCAGCACGTTCTCCAGATCTTTCACCAATAGAAAACTTCTGGTCAATGGTTGCCGAGCGACTGGTTCATCACCAAACGCCAGTCACTACGGTTGATGAACTGTGGCATCGTGTTGAAGCTGCATGGGCATCTGTACCTGTACATGCAATCCAATCTCTGTTTCACTCAATGCCCAGGCGTATAACTGCTGTTATTACTGCCAGAGATGGTTGTTCTGGGTACTGATTTCTCAGGATCTATCCAGCCAAATTTTTTGGAAATTTAATCACTTGTTATTTCTAGTATAATATATTTGTCCAATAAATTTCCTTTTGTTATCTGCATTTCTTCCTGGTGTATTGGCCAGTAGTGTATTTCTCAGAGCTCAATAGAGAATGGTATTGAGTCAAGGACCTTTCATTCCAAACATCAATATTTTATAATTAACCTGTGATCGAAAATATACTTTTTTATTCAGTAATTATTAATTACAGGATAATTTTAAAATCCCAGCCTATATTTAAAACACAATTTTGGTTTTAATATTTTGTAATTGTTTTCTAGTTGAAATATAACATACACAGAAAAGAAAAAGAAATATACTTAAAAGAAAATGGGTTTCTATAAATTAGCAATAAAATTCTAATTCTAATATATTATAGTGATTATTTTAACAGCTGTCCTAATTTTCTATAGAATTACAATAACAACTACCATTTTAATTTTCGTCATGTTTCTCTAAACACAAAACAAATTAGGCAGGCGAAATTTGCATAAATTTACCAATTAATTAAATCCACTATTAAAATGCATGAGTCCGAATCAGATTATTCAGAAAAAAGTGCGTTCATTAGCGCTGCGTCGGGTTTCGAAGAATGAAAAAAGAAATCTTTTAATAGCTCATTTATGCGAAGAAAAAGAAGAAAAGACTGCGTTGAAAGCTGATTCATTTTACTAATTTCGCGAGCAACCCATTAACGAAGTGTAATTTTGCCACAAAATTCAGGGAAAACTTTTCGAAAGTCCAATTCTCTCTGTTGTTGCCTTTTTAAGCGTTTGCCATTACAAGTACACAAATTCTTGTTCATTTAAAACACTTTATTGTTATTTGCCTGTTTCTAAAGTTTCTTGGTATTTGCTTGATTCACAGTCAAATTAATGAAAATAATATGTTACACATTACTTAGCTCTAATAAGAGCTTTCCAAGATATCAAGAGAAACATATTAAAAGATAAGGATCTTGTAAAAACTAAATGAGGTAAATTATTGCTTTTGGCGATGTGTCTTAAATGGTTCCACTAAAAGGCATGGTTTTTCAAAAGGAAAAATTTAATCTAATTTTTGGAGTGAGTGTTGTTTTGAGAATATATATTCCCGAATTTATAAATGTAATTATTCATTGAAATAATTTTTTAACAATTATATATGAATAATTAAAATTGATATCACTAATTAATATGATACTTAATCTGAGTAATAGAATATTGGCTGTGTTTTGCTTGGTGATTTAATTTATTTTGTCGCCTTGGCTGTAATCACTTTTTGAATTGAAGGGTTTATGACAGGGTGGCCAAGACGTCGACGGCGGTCGACTGGTAGATTGCGAAGACATTTTAGGTAGTCCCCGCGACCATCCCGATAATAACCTCGGATATTAACAATTTAATTTATGACTTATGACATAGAATCAATGAATTATTTAAAATAAAAATTTACTTCCGACAACGCTTTCAAACCCAAAACTGTGTAAGTATTTACGATTTAAAGATTTATGATTAAAGATTTACGATTTAAAACCTAAAACGGACATGATGAGCGCGATTAAAACATTCTAAAAAACAATAGAAAGATATAGATCTCAATTAAGAAAACATGAATTGAGCAACTTCAAAAACATGGAGGAAGAGTGCATCCATAATCCAAACCGAGACTTCGAAGATTTCGCTTAACAATTACTTGTTTTGTTTGAAGAATTTGAAAGAAGATTTGCTGATTTTATTAGGTTGAAAGAAATACTCAATTTTATGATATTTCCCTTTAATGAAAATGTCAACATTGATGGAGTATCTGAAAAAATAGGATATTTAATAGATATCACATCAGTCACGGTCGAGGAAGAAATTATTAAATTAAGATGCGATATTTTTTTTAAATCCAGAGCATATTTAGCGATACTGATTTTTGGAAATTAATTTCTGCGGAAACGTTTCCAAATGTTTACAAATTGATTTTGTACTTGAAATCATACTTTGGATCGAGGTATCTTTGAGAATCTGCTTTTTCAACCATGAACAAAAAACAAACATTGGTGGCATTTAACAGATGGACATTTAATTTCTTGTTTATGGATTGCATCAAGCTAATACCAGCCACAATATGATAAATTTGTCACAGATATACAGTACCATATTTCAACTGAAGGAAGTGAAAAGGATGGCTAGTTTTTGATATGTGAATACTTTCATTATTTTCGACAGTAAATTTTTATTTTGTAAATATTAATATTAAGTTTTTTTTTAGAAAAATTACATAATTTAACATTTTTTCATGTTACCGAAAATAAATATGTACGTTTATTTAGCTCTGTCATGGGTAGACCACCTTCAATTTTTTAAATGTGGAGTAGATCAAGTTTGGCCTCCCCTGCTTTATATAAACCTCAGGATTAATTGTGGGTTCTTAAATTCTAGAAATGGTTTCATGTGAATAATATATATATATATATATATATATATATATATATATATATATATATAATTATACCACATCATAACTGAATATTTTATAGATTAATTATATTTTTCTCATCAAATTAACTCAATCCAATTGAATCGAAGAAGACTACACAGGAAACGAGATTTTCCTTTAAGAATCCCAGTGACGTGATCCCGTATCTTAAGCTTAAAATGCTTTTTCACATAAAGGGTTTCATATTCGCAAGCCCATGGATCCGGCGCCTCTTTTGCCTTGCTAAACAAGTGGGTATTCCATTGAATCACGGGATGAATAACCATAGGGGGGGGGGTGGCCTTCCCGTTTGTTAAGTTCTCGAATGCAGAGCGAGTAAAGGTAGGGTTGTATTATCTTTCTGCGTGTTCGAATCCATTATTCATCAGACGATTTCTGTCTCTTTGTTCAAAGAAGATAATACTCGGGTACTGATGCGTTAAAATATGCAGCGTGCATAATTTCAATCACGTATGATGCAGATTAGTGATTGGTCATTTCTGTGAGAGTACAATCAGTGCACAGATTTAAGATTTCATCTGTAGCACTGAAAGTTGTGAGAACTAAGCACATTGAAGAAATGACAATGAGAAAACATATGGAATATTATTATTTTGAAAAATCGAAGCAAAGATGACAAACAGAAAAATAGCAGCGAATCAGATAGTTTTAACCCTTCTTTGCATAATGGCGGAAATTTCCATCATAACCTATAATGCCCAAAAATTATATAAAAGAACAAGTTCACTTTAAGTGGATCGTGTTTGGATACCTTTTTAATGTCCATTGCATCAAAAGAAACATAGCTGTCAAAAATAAACAAGTGTCATTATCAGTGCTTAAACTTGTCTCATTCCACTGTTTGTTGTAGTTGCAATAAACGTTTATAATTTTGTTTTATTATATTAGAGTTTCTATTGCTAAAAAATTGAAAATGAGTGGAAGAAAGGTTTGTAACACGTGTTATTTTCCTCTTTTATTTCTATTGAGTACTAAGCTAATGATCTAACTTTGGATGATGATGGAAATTTTTAGCATATTGTTTTTTGCTAAATTTATACTATAAATAAACACTAAGATTTTTTTAAACATTTTTCCTTTCATTTTGAACATGAATTATATCAACTTGATTTATTTCACCAATAAAGAAAAAATCAAGCAAAGAAGGGTTAAATTCAAAAGTAAGGTGTCTTACGTTTTCTTATTATTATAAAAAACCTTATTTTAATGATATTTAAATTGGTATAACGATAACGCAAATCAGGTAGGGTAACATTTAAAGGAAAAATTCTCAATCATGCTTCCACGGCAATTTTGTGCGCCACAAAATATCAGAAAAATATATAGTAAAAATTATTGTGTGCCTTTTTTATCACGAGTAAAATAAAAATGTTTTTTTTTGTAGTATACTGCATTATTTTTTATTTTACTTTAAAGGTTATCATAATTATATTGCCCAGTTTATAATTGGTAAGAAAACAACTTTTAAACTTATACGTTTTTTTATATGTCGACAATTTTTAAAATCGTTAAAAGTGTGCGGTGACAAAATAGAAAAAAAGATAAAAAATCACTTATCTAAAGTCCATTATAACTTATTTATTCGCGAGTATTAATGTTAGCAGATTTTATATGAATACCTGAATGTCTATTCTTTATTTTAAGAAAGGAAACCCAGATACTTACGAATATTTTTTTCCAATGTTGGGCACTACGTGATCGACTTTTCGCAACAACAAGCCCAGAAATTGCTACTCATTTAGCATTACCCGGTAGGCACCTGGGAACCAAGTCATGGAGGCGAGTAGCATTACCAACGTCACACCACCACAAACCCACTTATAGGGTGGGCCACATTCATCCATCATCTCAAGAAAAAGGTCAAACAAATACAGTTGATTGGTTGGGTTTTATGGCGCAAGGTCCAAAAAAGACAAGCTGCGTCTAAACCAATACAGAGAAAGATAGAAATCGTCCATCGCTGGACCGGGATTCAAACCCGCGACCACCTGCCTAGGAACATCATGATTTGTAGAGAAATCCAAAGGTCTGATTAGTATCTATAGCCATTAAAGCAAAAATATTTTGAAAAGCAGATGAAAAATCATTGAAAGTCAACTATAAACTGTCTGCCATGCCTAAACCGGAATTCGAATCCAGGTCCAACAACCAAGAAGTCAGGAACGTTAACCACTCAGGCATTGGCTGGCTTTTGTTAAATTATAATCCAGGGTAAATTGAATTAAAAATTTGTAAAATCACAATTAACTATTAGCAAGATGTAGAATTTCAAAATAATTGTTATAAATTATTTTAAAGTGTTAGCACATTCACTTTTTACAAGTACTTGTTTACTTGCTCCAAAGGAGAAAACTCGAAAACATTCAATTTGACATACGGGTTTAAAAAAACAAAAAACATCCATCCTCTGCAACACTGAAGATCAACCTTTTTTGATGTAAAAAGTTTAAAAGTAGTTTTCTTATCTAAAATATAATGTGTAAAATAGCTTATGATAATAATCTTATGCACAAAATAATATATGTACTATAAAAATAATAATACGTTTATTAAAAGGATTAATTAGAGACGATAAGATTATTTGATGAGAAATTTGAGCTTTTTTTATAATTTCATACTAAAATTTCGAATTCACGCAAATAAGGTATGGAAAATTGTCATATTAATTTGAAAACTTTGTAACTATCTCCTAAATATATTCAAATTAAATATCGCTTATTAGAGAAAGTGAAATAGTTCTTCTTCTTCAACAAATGTTATAAAACATTTGAAATTTCTTCATGTGGGGTCAGTATTTCACTTTATATGACAGGTTACAATTATTAGTTTGGGAAAAAA
>JAPDSC010048326.1:2722-25429 GCA_026290005.1 Latrodectus geometricus
TGACTTGCTACCGCCAGAGGTATTATTTCACGTGGAGGACATCGTTATCATGACCTGTTTAATGTGCTTAAGCCACTTTTAGTAAGCACTACGGTTAAGTTGGGAATTGAACTGACGAATACGAAGTAGGATCTTTTCTGAAATGCACATTGCAAGGTATTCCAGATGTATTCAATAGTGTTCACATCTGGAGATTTAGGTGATCAATGAAAGTATCAAAAATTAGAGATTCCTACTTAATTCACTTTAGTTTACTAATCTAATTAATATTTATGAATTAATTAATAATATAATTAAATAATTTTGTTTCCCCATATTTATTTTAGATAATTTTTAAGCAGAAAAATTAAAGGAGTTTCGCGTGATGATTTATTATAATTCATGCACTCATACATTCATGAATTTATACTCTAAAGCATTTGGAATCTCATAAACATATGTTTAATGGAAATCTTAAATACAATGAAAGAACACGAAAAAAACTTTTTTTCAATTAAAACAAAAAAACAACAACAAGGTGGCCTTAAAAAATAGTTCAAAATACTTAAAGTAGTTATTTTTATTTTTTTTATTTCGTTAACAAAATTAAATAAGTTTGAATGAAGAACTTGATTATAATATGCATTATCTGAGGAGATAATACCAATGTTCATAAGTTTTAATTTAGGTTTTGGGAGAAAAAATTTGAAGGACGTTACATTAAAAGAACGAAATAATAAAAAAATATAAAAATTTATTGTCAAAGATAACAAAAATACAAAAAACATTTTCATAAAGCTTTCGTTATTGTAAAATAAAATTAAAGCATTAAAATGTAATGTTATAGGAAGAACATTTCATGACATTACTATACAAATTGTGTGCAGCATATAAAAATATTATTTAATCGTTCTAAAGCTTTATTTTTAAAATTCAATGCAGACAACTCAACTCTTCGGTAATTAAACATGAAAAGGATTAAATGCTTTTTCTTACAAAAAACATATATTATGTATATTGAGCAATAGTCATAGTTATAATTCACACTAAAACTTGTTTGAAATCTAAGTTTATAATGAAGTTTCTGTAGCAGTATCAAAATAGGTAAAGTCCGTGATACTAGGAACAGGAGAATCTTCCTTCGAGAAAGTTTTGAATCCATAACTCGCATTTTCCTCAGGTTTATGTTTCAGATTCAAGTCATTTTGGATCTGAGTGAAGCTTTTGCATTCTGGTTCACTTTCTTCAACATTGAAGCTTTTTCCGCTGACATTGTTCCTAAATCGTGTAGTGCGAGTCGAATCTTCAGAAAGAGACCCGCAGCATGTCAGAGCTTTGCACGTATTGTTTTCAGAACACTCAAGAATGCACTCAGATTTCCGGGATTGTTCTCCCTAGAATAAAAAGTGGTAAAAAAAATTTCAATCTAAACAAAACTTAAAGTTATCATAATGTACTCCGTTTTTATAAGGATATTTACCTCTTTTACAATGGAATTTGCTTTATTTTTGTGCAATTTGATAAAAAAAGACACAAGTACAGAGTATGAGACAATTGTACAACTTAACATTCGTGATAATTAACCTTTTCAAAATTACTTGTGTGATACCTGTTTTTTCAATTGCTAATAATTCCCAAATTTAAATTGATAAATAAAGATCTAAAATGAACACAATTTTTGTATTTCTAAATTTCTTTGATTTAAAATATCGATGCCTAATTCATTTATGTATAATTATTTTTTTTCTAATGGCGGGCACTGGGTGATTTATGTATAATTCTAAGCACCAAGAGGAATTAAAATTGGAACATGAATTTTGTCATCGACAAATTGATTAAAATATATGGCTTATAATTCACAGGTGGTTCATTTGGAAAAGTGGAGCAGTGCACCCCATACTGCCAGCCTGGCTGGCACACGACAACAACAATTCATGACTGAAGGAAGTATATGGCTAAAGTAAATGTAATAGCAATTCGTTTTTATATCTTTCAACATTTCTCATTTCTTAACAAATATTTTCAAATATTACTCATTTAAGCTTTTTTAACTACTTATTAATTTTTATCCAATATTCTGCAAGCAAAAAACCCACATAGAAATTCTTTGATTTCATTTACATTGTTCTTATCAAATTTTTATCAGAAAAAAAAAAAAAAAACAGCACGATGCTTTAATTTACTGCCAAAAATAATTTTATTTCTAGAAACATAACATCACTCTTTTGTATTTGAAAAGCATTTACAATATTTAGTTTCCAAATCATTTTCACCAACAGACCATATGAAAATTTGTATTTTTGATTTTTTTTACATTTAATACATATACGTATACAATTCACCAAAATTTGGTAAAAACTTACGGTATGGTCGCTCTTGGCGACTTTTTCCAAAAATCGCCAAAAATCTAGCCAAGCTTGCAAATCTAGAGCGAGGTCTAAAAATAAACAGAATATTCTATTTTCATTGGTCGGTTCCCATTTTGTCAGAATCCCCCATTTTTCATTGGTCGAAATCCTTCATCTGTGATTGTTCAGAATCGGTTGGGTTGTCTGAAAATGTTATTTATCGCCAACTTTGGAAAATCGCTCCAAGAGCGACCGTACAATAAATCTGAGCCCAAAATTTTATGAAAATTGTTACTTTATTTTAATTTGCAATATGTTCATATCCGTGTTGAGGAAATAGTCGTTGGAATGGGTGATATTGAACACTGTATCATTATCGTATATCTTTTTGAAAATATTATAAAACCTAGTAACATTCGAAATAGTTAATTTTTCAATTATTTTAATGTAATGACTTTTTTTGACTCAACTATGCATAAAAGTTATCAAGGAAAAATAATTATAATACCTTGGACTTTGTTTTATCAGAAATACATTTAAATGTGATAATCGAATTCTTTAATACATAGAAACAACAAATTTTAAAAAATATTTTTATAATTTTAAAAAATTTTAAAAAATATTTTTATAATTTAAGTGTAACTAAGATTCAAAAGTTTAACTTGTATTAAATATTTTTTTCGTCTACTATCACAAAAAAAGTAGACAAATATCTTCCATATTTGAGGGGACAATATAGGATACTTTTTTTATAAACATATGCTTCCTTCCTGTAAAGTATGAAATTTTATAGGGGCTTACTGGTGTCGTTACTAAAAATAATAATGTTTAATTAAATAAAAGTTTGAGAACTGTGCAATGAAAACAACATCTTTGAAAATGGGTTTATAGACTTTAGACAAAAGATAATGTTGTTTAACATTGACCTATATCAAATCGGTCAATACTTCACTGAGCGCTCATAGATGGATATTGAAATAAAGAAAATAAGGATCAAAGCCCTTACATTTGGAAATTCTGGTTGTATGGTGACAGAGCTTATTCCTTCTGTCACAAAGAAATGAGTTAAGTCTTTATCAATGTCTGTGTAGCTATTTGGAGACGGGAGAATTATATGAACGGTAGCAATGATTTCAGACGTAGTCAGTCGCCAAACGTGGAGATGATGTACGTTCAATACATCAGGAAACTGAAAAAAAATTTCAAAATTAAATATATAGTTAAATAACACAAATATTTTTTACAAATATATATTAACAATATATATTAACAATCACAAATATTTTTTCGAATTAAATTCTATATTTTTGGATGGAGCAGGAAATTTGACTTGAAAGCGTGTTATATAGAAAATAAAGGAAACAAACAAATAACTTGACAAGTAATTAGACAATTAGCATTTCCAAATATACTATTTAATAGAGAGGACAGCTTTCCAGAAGAGCTTAGAGATTACATATCCTAGTTGATATTAAACGGTATCTAATACTGTGTGTTTTCAACCATATTAATTCCAAACTCAACTTTTTAGAGAAATTACTTTTATATTCATTTTTATGAAAAAGAATTTCGAAAATATCGAAAGCAAGTTTATAAATTTTCTGTATACATGCGGGATTTCGATTATTTGTAACTTATATTTAAGAGTTTTAAGCAATTTATAAAACTTTAATCATAATGACATTTGTAAAAAAAATTATATTCATTATCCAACCCAAATTAAATCTTTATTTTATTCATTCAAAATCATACTATCCACTAATTACTTTTAGCGGATGAATTCCTCCAAATAATGGTGTCTAAATATTGATGTTTAATTATTCAATAATATATAAATGAAGTCGTTCACTTGGTTAGTTATCTGATAACATTTGTGTTGAATTTCTAATTACATAATCATTTTTACATATTTTATAAAGTCATTCAATTAGAATTCAAACAAATATATTAAAGTCAATCAATCTCTTGATTTGATTGGATACTACCTCTGCCAATAGCCTTTTCGTAAGTCCAGCAACATCGATATGACTTGGAATGCTTTGTAGTAATATCAATCCTGATTCTCGAACTATAAGTAAAATAATCCTTATATAAGTTGGGTTTTATAAATGGAAATGCATATATTATTTTTGAGAAATATCATAAAATTTTTCTATAGGAAAGGAATGCTTTAAAACGCAAGTTATTTGTTATTTTCTTTATTGCATTTAATTGAAAATAAATAAGTAAATTTTATAATTCAACAGCTTATTATGTTTATTCAAGTCATAAATACTATTTTTAAACACTAAGAAAGATACCTTGATTTCAAAACTATATCTCTTGTTTGTTCATTCAATTAATTTTTTTAATAAATTCTGAAATGATGACTATGAAAATGACCATGAAGCAGTAGCACATATCGATTAATCGATTCTTACAAAACTCCTTTCACTTTTTACACGTGAAAATTTTTGCATAAAATTATGACTTTTTCCACTCCTTTGATGACGTCCGGAGATGATATTTTCATTATTCAGACATTTTCCATTAAGGGAAGGTCTCTAATCGTGGCATTGGTATATCAATGAGAAGAATTCTATTATTGCTGTGGTATCTTAATGAGATTGTATTTTATCAATAGTAGTTTAGAAAGAATGTTAAATAAAAATGTGAAAAACACAGTTTCACAAATGTTTTTATATTAAAAGTAAATTTTACAATAACACAGTTTTGAACTTTATTACCAAAGTATTTTTTCTCCATGTGAATTTTTCTTTGCCTTTTAAAATTTTTTACCTTGTGGTGAATTTCTTTATGTTGCCGAATGATGAAGCTCGTCATCGTACATGAAACTATTTTTAATAGCCTACATTACAACACACCACACACAACACAAAACACTTAACATTGATATACATTGTAACACTCGTGGGCACATTTAAGAGACGTCCTGTCTCTCCTGTTGCTTTTGTCAGACTGCCTTCGACTTCCTTAGTTCTCCGCGAGGGGGCGCTGTTATTAGGTCCGTTGCGCTGTTACTATGTCCGTTACAGACTCCCCCTCTGGTTCCGTAAATTCGTCCTCGATCAGGAACCAGCAAGGCATAATTTGAGTTAGGGTTCTTTGGACGACCACGTTTTCGCAGAGGCATAATTGGGGTCGCCTCATTGTCACTGCAAAGACGAAATTCTCCATTTGGTTTCGGAATAAGAACCACGGGTGAAGCATACGGTGATTCGCATTCTTCTATCACACCTGAAGCAAGAAGTGCTTCGATCTCTTTCTTTAGGATGTCTTTCCGGGCAGGTGAAAGTTGATAAGGCGTAGTAGCTACTGGAGGAGCATCACCAGTGTCAATTCGATGTTCGATGAAAGGTGTCGGGTCTCCCCCTGGACGGAAGCAATTTTCATACTGAGAAATGAGGGAATTCATTTGCTTGCGTTGGTTTTCAGTTAACTGTTCACCTTCGTCTGAACGAAGTAGGTGAGGGCTTGCTAGGGTAGCAGTTTCATTCAAGTCGCAGGATTGGGCTAATAGAGTTTCAGCAAACTGGAA
This sequence comes from Latrodectus geometricus, assembly GCA_026290005.1. Classification (NCBI taxonomy): domain Eukaryota; kingdom Metazoa; phylum Arthropoda; class Arachnida; order Araneae; family Theridiidae; genus Latrodectus; species Latrodectus geometricus. Next base: position 8,588 of record JAPDSC010048326.1, read on the forward strand.
CCGTTTCTTTGGGTTATCATCAAAGTACCAAGTTCGATCTCGAAGATTTAGTACTATGCCAGTTTTCTCAAGAAAATCCGTACCAAGCAGGGTACGATTCCTTTTAGCATCTGGGAGAGCCATCAAGGTCAATGAGAAATGTCGACCTTCAAGTCCGACAGTTACACAGGTTGTGTAAACGTCTCTCACTTTCTGGGTACCGTCAGCAAGTGTCATGGTGAGACAGGATTTCTCAAATTTAGATCCTTCTTCTTTAAGGATTTGATATAATCTTTCACCAGCAATGGAATGGGTTGCACCACTATCAGCACATGCTGTTCCCGATATGCCATTTATCGTTAGGTTAATAATAGAATTCTGAGTAGGGGTATGTAAAGAATGAATTTCTATTTTGTCGAAATGAGTAGAACCTAAACTTGCAGAAGGATTACAAGTTGGACATTTCGTTTTAATGAAACCTGGTCTTCCACAACCATAGCAGGTCAACGTTGGTTTCTCAGAGTTGTTAATTGGCTTGGACCTATTAACTTTTTCAGAGCAAAATTTCTTATTATTGAACATTAGTTTTGAATCTTCATGTCGAGTATTTGGAGGTTTTCTTGTATCGGAGGAAGCTAGGTTCTTCTTTTGATTAATGTGTAGGGAATTATAAGTATCCAACTTCTCTACTAACTCAAGGGGTGAGTTTAAATCAGGCCATAAATCAATAAGATGCTCTTTTACTTCTTGAGGCACTTTTTTCTTGATTTGATCAGCTATCATAAGTTCTTTCAGCTGCTGAAAATCCTTAATTTGAAGTTCAGACAACCAACCCTCAAAATAACTTGATAATTCAAAATAATAATCACGCCAATTGTGATCAGAAGTTTTGCGATGCATTGAAAACAATTGCCTATACTTGTCTGCAGTCAATTTGAATCTTCTTAAAAGCATAATCTTCACTTTCTTGTAATCATTAAATTCTTCCTCTGGTTCTTGGGCTATAAGCCTTCCTACGTCAGCTGGCAATCGTCCAATCAAATAGGGAACCCAAGTTTCTTCAGGAACTTTCAGAAACTTCAGCTGGCGTTCAAAAAGATTGAGAAACATCGCCATGTCACCTTCTTCAGGATTGAATCGAGGGAGGATTCCTTGTAGGTCCAATTTTGGTGGATTGTTTACTACATTAGAAGTTGTTGCAGTATTTTGGATGATCCTTTGGCTTTCAAGTTGTAGTTTCAGACGTTCCAATTCAAAAGCTCTCTCCTTGTCAAGTTTGCTAGCATTAGCAGCTTCTTCATCTAATTTCTCTTTTTGGATTCGTTCTTCGATTATATTAGTTAACATATTCTTTACTAAGTCCTCATCATAGTTTGGTGACTTTGTGATCAAATCTTTTAATTCTAGGACCTTTAGACCGTCTGCCCCGTCTAACCCCATTTCTTGTGCAAGAAGCCTGAGATCTTCTTTACGTCCTTTTCCCAAATATGATGCCATTTTTATTTAAAGAAAACAATGTCCTAAAAATGCTAATATTACTTGGTATTTTAGAGTCCTATGAACCTGAATTTCAATAATATTTCACAATATACAAATTAACTATTAATATTCTAATAAAGATACAAAATAGCAACACTTTACTGCAAGAAAAATTCAATGAAACATTAACATTTGCATTAAATATAAAAGAACACGCAATATAGAAAGAAAAATTTGCTGTGGATAAATGCCATATACAAGTGATACGAAATAACCCTTTTATAAAAATACACTTGCTTAATACTCTTTAAATATTTAAATATTCTGAAATATTTTATTACATTTCCTAGATATTAAATGCTTTCGACACATTATATACTGTTCAAAATATCATTAAAATATATGCAATTTACAAGAAATACAAAGAATAAATTCTAATATCTTCACCGCTGCTATTTCCTTTTAAAAAAAATAAATTTATATGATAAGACACCAAAATAAACAAAGAATAAAAATCTAATTGAAAGAAATATTACTCAATTTTGTTTTTGTTAATACCATTCGCTTGGAAAGCAACTAAGAGGAATACGAACATGAGTCATACAAAATAACGCAAATCTTAACAGTGAGCTCGTTCAATCATCTATCATAACTCATCTATTTAGTTTCATTGGAATATTGTTTTTTCATTTCCGCTGTTACTCATTTCGAAACAGTTCTTTTTCGTGCATTTACATCAGATCAAATAATAAATATATTTGAGGCAGCAATATTTTCAACTAATAAATTCTGAATAACTAGATGTTATTTCCTTTTACTGCCAGGGTGGCAAAGATTAAAATGTACACTTTGATATTTAAAATCAAAACAAAACAAATCTACTTATCTTTGAAGTAATCCGCTAATGAAGATAAGGACTTTCCAGTGCCTATCACTTAGACGGTTTTCAGCACCTAGGATTAGGCTTAAAACCTGAGCCAAACAAAACAAGCCGCGAGTTGGGCGCCAATTTTTTGTGGTGAATTTCTTTATGTTGCCGAATGATGAAGCTCGTCATCGTATATGAAACTATTTTTAATAGCCTACATTACAACACACCACACACAACACAAAACACTTAACATTGATATACATTGTAACACTCGTGGGCACATTTAAGAGACGTCCTGTCTCTCCTGTTGCTTTTGTCAGACTGCCTTCGACTTCCTTAGTTCTCCGCGAGGGGGCGCTGTTATTAGGTCCGTTGCGCTGTTACTATGTCCGTTACAACCTCTATTAAATTGATATTTTATTCAAATTTTTCTACATAAAAAATTTTCCTTTATTGCCATATATGTTCTTGGTTAATTCATTTATGTAAATTACATTCTTAAAGTATGATTAAATTTTTCTTTTCATAATTCATATCAATGCAGAGGTGCCACATATCTGACAAGCTCAAGAAGAAGAAGAAGAATGTAGTTTATACCACAAGTGTTCTATTTTTTAATAGCAATACAATCAGAATGAAATACTCACTAAATGGATATGTTGTGCCCAATAACACAATGACAGAAGCAATAGCTAAAATTGCATCTGCATATTTCAGAATGAGTCCATCCATAAGGACAATGATGCAGCCACATACGATGACAACCAGACAAGAGGACAGGTCACGAGATAGATCTAAAGTCTGATGGTCGCCACGCCAGGAGCATGCTGCAGATAGAAATTTTATTCATTAGAGAATTTTATTTTCCACATTTATTATTTAAATTTTATGTATTGCTATTGAATCATGATGTGCTTTTATATTTTGAAAATGATTTTCATAAAATTTTAGCTATACGAAAATGTGTTGTGAGGAATGCATGATTGAGATATGAGGCAAATGTAAAAGTTTATACATACAATTTCTTGACAAAAGTTGAGTAACATAAAGAAGGCTTTAAAAATACGCTTGTACGATTAATGGATTTTACTTATTACTTAAATTAAGAAGCCCTAATCCATAAAGCTACGGATAAATATCCAAATTACTTAAAAATATACGAAAAAATGTAGTCATAGTTTTTTTGCATGTTTTTAAATAGTTTGGATATTTATCCGTAACTTTTTTAAAGCTTCTTAATTTAAGTAATAAGTAGTAAAATCCATAAATCGTACAAACTTTTACTTTTCCTTCATATCGCCACCATGGAATCCTCACAGCATATTTTTGTACAGCTTACTTTGCAAAAATGTGTTGAATGTGTGGAAAAAAGTGTTATGAGGAAAGTGAACATTTTTGTAGTTTTTATTTTATACTTAATTGTGTTGACGGAATTTATGTTAAGAAACAAAAATAATTCATGTATAAAAACTACTATTTCCTTAGCAATATGACTTATATCTTGACAAATCCTTTTAAAATTAAAAAGATTTGTCAAGATATAAGTTATATATTAATATATATTTTTCTGTATCATTCTAATAAAATTTTGAAATATTAAACTTTTATATTTCATTTTAATTTTACAAGATCTTTAAATTATTTTTTTCTGTTTTTCTAAGACTTGGATTTGAGATAATTAAGAATTTTTTTCCCATTTTTATTACTTTAAAAAAAAAAAAACCAAGTCAAGTTTGCCGATGGTTATAAATACAAGTTAGTGACTGAGAGCTCTGGACTGTAACTTTGATTATCAGATATTGATCCTCTAACGCAGTGGTGGCCAAGACGTCGACCGCGGTCGACTAGTAGACCGCGAAGACATTTTAGGTAGTCCGCATGACCATCCCGATAATGATCTCGGATATTAACAATTTAATTTATGACTTATGACATAAATTAAATATAGAATCAATGAATTATTTAAAATAAAAATTTACTACAGTCTACGCTTTAAAACCCAAAACAAACTGTGCAAAGATTTACGATTTATGATTAAAGGTTTACTATTTAAAACTTAAAACGGACATTATGAACGCGATTAAAACATTTAAAGAAATTATAGAAAGGTAAGCATCTCAATTAAGAAAATATGAATTGAGAAACTTCAAAAACACGGAGGAAGAGTGCATCCATAATCCAAACCGAGACTTCGAAGATTTAGCTTAATATTTACTTATTTTGTTTGAAGAATTTGAAAGAAGATTCGCTGACTTAATTAGGTTGAAAGAAATACTCAATTTTATGAGATTTCCATTTAATGAAAATGTCAACATTGATGGAGTATCTGAAAAAATAGAACTTTTAACAGATATCACATCAGTCACGGTCGAGAAAGAAATTTTTAAATTAAGATGTGATATATTTCTTAAATCCAGAGCATATTTAGCGATACTGAGTTTTGGAAATTAATTTCTGAGGAAATGTTTCCAAATATTTACAAATTGATTTTGTATTTGAAATCATACTTTGGATCAAGGTATCTTTGAGAATCTGCTTTTTCAATCATGAACAAAAATCAAACATTGGTTGCATTTAACAGATGAACATTTAATTTCGTGCTTATGCACTACAATAAGCTCGTACCAGCCACAATATGATAAACTTGTCGCAGATATACAGTGCCAAATTTCAACTAAACGAAGTGAATAGGATGGTCATTTTTTGTAATATGAATACTTTGATTATTTTCGTCAGTAAATTTTTATTTTGTAAATATTAATATTTAGTTTTTTTTAGAAAAATTACATAATTTACCATTTTTTCTAATTACCGAAAATAAATATGTACATTAATTTAGCTCTGCCATAGGTAGACCGCCTTCGATTTTTTAAATGTCAGGTAGATCCCGGATCCCAAAAGTTTGGCCACCCCTGCTTTAACGCAACCCCAATTTAATAATTTTTAATAGATATGTACAGGGAATGCTATGTTAATGATTCCCAACCCAAAATAGGAATGACATCACAGTCCATTTACAATGAACCGATGATTATATTGTTTCATTAAGGTGTCTTTATGGAAACTGTCAGAATTTATCGTTCGAGGGCAAAAATTGGCTACTGAGAGACAAAACAAACGAACTAATTTTAAAATTTATAAGAAAAGTTTAGTACAGTCTTTCCAAGATACATTTGAATTTTTTCGACTTTTTTAAAAGTTCTTTAATAAGTTTAAGAATTTGTTTTTAATGTTTATATTTAATTAAATTTACAGTTTTAAATTTTAATTGACATTTTTAAAAGATTCAAACAACTTAATAGCATTCTTTTAAGATATTTTGCTTTAGTAAGAATCTTTTTCAAATAAAGCATGTTAATATTCCTTTTTTAAATTGATATAACTAAATTCAAGTCGTTTAATTTTTACTATAAAATAAATATTTGTTAACTAAAAAAATCACTTCTCACTTTTGGTCTCTGAATAGTTTATATCTTGTGACGATGGTGGTGGACTACGAGAACAAACTTTTCCGTTGTCAATGGAATCTATCATGACGCAGTTCATCTGCACATCGTCACCCTGGATGATCATGGAACAGCCTTGGTGATGAGTATATCCTGCATAAAAATAAGACTATATTAGATGATTTAAATAGATAAAGATTTTATGAATTTTAATTAATTTAAATTCTTTAAATCTTAATTAGTTTGAAAGGATCAAGAGAATTAGCTTCCTACACTAAAGTCCAAAGTTTTCTACAAATTTTCGACCACCTTTATTATTCTAAAAAGACAAGTCAAGTTTGTCGATGTCATATTGCACATTTTGACTCATGTGTATACGCAATAAGTTCGACATCACAAGAGGTATATTTTATATTTTATTATTATTATATATTCATGTTTGGATTTCAAAAGTTAGATGCTTGGTTCACTTTTGTGATGGTGTAGAGTGTGTAAAGTAATCCATAGATTTTGAAAACGCTTTATAAAATATTGGCATCATTTGAAATAATATTTTACTGAGACGAACATTTTGAAAATATCAGAATTACATTCATCATCAGTAATTCTTATTTTATTCAAATTCAAAAAATTAATCTAAGAATATATTGACTCAAAATATAGGAGTTTAATATGTAGAAAATACTATGTTTATGGAAAATATTTTAAACATGTAAAAAAACGGAAAAGAAAAGGGTAAAGAAATTTTTATTCCCATATTTACACCTATATTTTACTAATTTCAAATGCTGAATTTAGTGTTTTGAATAAAAAAAAAATTTTTTTTTTACTAAAAATTATATTTTTTCATATTCTCTGGATCAAACTAAAAATATCTAACTAAGTATGTCAAAAATACGGTTATGTAAAATAAAAAATAATATATATTCAAAGTTGAAACAAAGAGCAGGATAGGTAATAATCATTATCTTAAATAAAAACGTCTCACCATAATGTGATCAAGTAGTGGACAATTTCAACGAAGGAAAAAAGTTTGCAATCGTCTATCTCTCTCAGAAAAATTCAACAATTGGAAAGCTTCTGTTTTCTTTGCTCTCTTCTACAGCAATACCCCAATTCCAGTCCCTGATTGATTCTTTATTGAGTACAGTACTCCGATAACCTCGTGGATTTCATACACATAGATGTGCGACATTTTCTGTCCGAGGAAATCATATCACTGATTCCAATTCCTTTCTCTCCAAAATTTCGTATTCTTTGTTTATTTTTACAATATGTAGATGCTCATTTTTTAATTACTTATAAGTATCATCAATTAAATATAATTATTTCTTCTTGTTGCATGTTTTTCTTTTATCATGTCTGGTTACATCTGTACATTATATTAGGCTGGGGAAAAAGTAATCCATTATTTTTTCTGTAGACGTCTGTAGTGATCGATATCTCGTGAGGTATCTATCAAACAATTTCAGATTTATGCTCGTTGGAAAGGTGACATTTGACACTAAAATATCTTCTTGCGGTTTTTTGTTTGATTAATTCAGTTACGAGTACAAGGTTTTACAAATGGAAGACAACAAACAGAAAATTCGATACATTTTCGTTTTTCTCTTGTAACGGCGAAAAAGATAGCAGGGTGGCTAAAATTGTGAAAGGTGTTTATCGTCCTATATATGACTGTAACAACCAGTTACGCACAATTTTGGTTTCGTCGATTCCGTTTGGGTATTTGGATGCTAAAGATGCACCTCGCATAGATACAACATCGTCGAGAATGTCTATAAAATATCAAAAATTATCAAACTTGACAGCATGTCTGCAGTCGTAATTTAGCGCAAGACCTAAAAATCTACATGAAAGCTGTTTCAAACCGTTTTACAAAGTGAATCCAAAAGAAGTTACATAAAGTTCACGTAAAAATAATGGATTTCTTTTTCTCCAACCTAATATAATTATTTCTTCTCGTTGCATGCTTTTATTTTATCATATCTGGTTACATCTGTACATTATATATCACTCACAAAAGCATTTCCTCATTTCTAGTCTTTATCCAAAATCGTGATATCTCCTAAATGCTTTAAGTATTATATACATATGTTTTATGAGTGTATTATCTTCCTAGATATAATTGGATAACTATCCTTTATATTCTTTTCCTTTTATCTCTGTCAATTCTCACTTATAATTACCAAGCTTTTGTTTGTTTACTATGAGCAAAATATAGTTCTGAAAAGATAAATGTTCACTACCCCGAAGTTGAAGACAGTAGTAAAGTGAAGCAACAATGTGGTTCTATGATTCATTTTTCCAATATTTTATACTAAAAAAAGCTTGTGTTCTTGCAAAATTCAATTTCAAATCAAATTTCTTATCTATTTATGGTATTAAGAGCTCGTTCTTACCTAAAATATATATAAAAAAAGGGAAGATTTAAGAAAAGAAAATCTATGGTGATTAATCTATGAGTGGAGTTACAGAATATTTTCCCAAATGAAATTTCTTTTAATGAGGTGCTGTATTCACAAATTACTGTTAAGCATAGTTGTTTTTCAATCAGGGCGATGGTGGCTTCGAAAGAACCAGTGACTAATGAATCAGCGACAAATTAGTATGAGATTGACTCACCTCCTATGAGCACAAAGCAAATTATGTTGACTATGAAGTTGATGACGCCAAGGATGATCAAGATTATAGGAAATTTAGGTTCAGTGTCCTCATGCGAGGCGTGAACCATAGTTTGCACGGATTCTACGCAGGCAGCAAAACACAAAGCACACAGAAACAGCATATTGACCAGGAGGCCCAAGACTTTGACTCTTGCCCAGCCGAAAGTATTTTTGATTGTCTTCTCCTTGGACATCTGAAATAAACACGTCTCATGCTTCATACTAATTAATGTCAGAAGAAAATTCTAAAGAATAAAGCTGAAGTTAAATTCAATATTATCATATCTTTACAGAAATAGTTATGTGGCATTGTTATGTACATAAAAGTGTATTTCCTCTTACAAGTTCTTACGAATTAGAACTGTCTTTGTTCTCGAGTTATGTATTGATTACTATTTGAATCTTCTGAGGAAACTAGAAATGGATATTATTTTGCCACAAATTTTCAATATAAATAATATTACTTGTCACTATACAATATTTTAGATATTTCATCAGCTTTTAATTGATGAAAGCATAAGAAACAGCAATTATCAAAGAATAAGAAAATTTATGAGCCATTTGATAACTTTTAAGGAAATACACCTTATGATTTATAGACAAATGCAAAAACTAAGAAAAAGACTCAAAAACTAAAAAAACTCAAAAGAAATGAAAATGTTAATACTTTTCCATTTTCTAACAATGCATTAAAAACAAAAATGTATCCACATTTGAAACAATTAGAAGATTATTTTCAATTGATATTTTAATTAACTTTTCATTTACATTTTTTTAACCAAAATATTTATATATAAGAGAGATTTTTAAATAAAAATAACATATATTGGACAAGTTCTTGAATTTTAGAATATTTTGTGCAAGAATAAAAAAAATAGAAATTGAAATTTTAACTGTTATTAAAAGTTCTTTTTTAAAAGTTACATTTAAAACACTCTCATAGGAATAACAAACATAAAAGTATTATCTTCCATAATTATTGGTAATATTTGTTTCAAACATACTAAGGTAATTTAAAATTGAATGAAAGTATAAAATATTATTCACATCATTCTAAAAATAATTTTAGAAGAATATTTTTGCTAAAGATTTTGTACAAGCTTTCAATTTTACATTAGGTTGATATATCATCAATCCTAAATCTATTTCATGATTGGAAATTTCCACATTTACTCGAAATTAGATTTTGAGTATGTAGTCAGTTTATTATATTAAAAAATCGGAAATACTTTCTTAGAAGATGGATATTTATAGAAAACTTTCGAAGTTAGGAGTATATTTTCGCAGTCTCCTTTTAATATGTAGCAGTAAAATAAAAATGTAAAATTATCACATCATAATAGTTTGGAAATTATTATGTATAAAATGTATTTTGTAAGATAAAAGGTTGAGAATTCTGGTTGGGAAAGGTTTTCTGTACGTATCTGCCAAGAAATGTGTTTGAAATTTAACCTTTCTGAAGGTTTTCGTGCACGTGGAATCAAATGTCCTTCGATTCGTGTGAAGTGAAAGCTTAGAGAGAGGTATGCAAGCTCAGGAGTGAGTTAACTTCCTAATTTAACTATTATTCAAAATTACAAAGGGATTAACTCTGTTTAAATGCTTCGGTTGGCAAAAATTGATTACCAAGAAGCAAACGTAATTAAGACAACGAACTATTTATTTAAAAGTGAAAATAAAAAATAAATAAATAATTGTACGAGTTCTTTTCCCATTCATTAGAAATTGGGAATATATATTTTGGGATAAAAAGTACTATATGTGTAAAATTATTCGCTTGAAAATTTTAAATCAAGAACTTTCATTAGACGTTTACTCACTGCAATGAATTAAGAAAATTTAGTGAAAAAAGGATTGGCTTAAGTCGTAAATTTTCCTAAATTTAAAGGTATATGTATTCAAAAATTAAATATATATTAAATATAAATATTTAAATTTATACCATCAGTTATATATTAGGTTGGGGAAAAAGAAATCCATTATTTTTACGTGAACTTTATGTAACTTCTTTTGGATTCGCTTTGTAAAAAGGTTTAAAACAGCTTTCATGTAGATTTTTAGGTCTTGCGCGTTACGACTGCTGACATGCGGTTAACTTCGATCATTTTTGATATTTTATAGACATTTTCGACGATGCTGTATCCACATGCGAGGTGCATCTCTAACATCAAAAATACCCGAATGGAATCGACGAAACAAAAATTGTACTTAACTGGTTGTTACAGTCTTATATAGGACGATAAACACCTTTCACAATTTTAGTCACCTGGCTATCTTTTTCCCCGTTACAAGAGAAAAACGAAAATGTATCGAATTTTCTGTTTGTTGTCTTCCATTTTTAAAACCTTGTACGCGTAAGTGAATTAATCAAACAAAAAACCGCAAGAAGATATTTTAGTGTCAAATGTCACCTTTCCAACGAGTATAAATCTGAAATTTTTTGATATATTCCTGACGAGATATTGATCACTACAGACGTCTACCGAAAAAATAATGGATTACTTTTTCCCCAAACTAATATATAGTGAATATTTTACGCATAATCTTTTATATTTTTATTATTTAGTTCTTTATTTTATAAAAGAGAAAAGATTTTTTGTTGATAAAAATAGTTATTCACGTTATTTATTCAGAAATGACTGTTTTAAAACACAAATATTTACTAGAGTTTATACATATGTATCTATTAAGCAAGTAAACTGAATGTGTGAGTACCACCTGAACAATTAAGATATTTCATTGATGCCACTGGCTGTATACAACAAATATTAGATGAAAAATAGAAATTTGATTATTTTGTAATTCTAAGTATAATTTTTTAAAATACTTATAAGCTAGAATAAGGAATTAAGAATCCAAATAATATTTTTCTGATATAATTGCAAATAATAAACATCAAAATGTATTTTTATTATATTTATTTTGATTTCCATCTTATAACTATTCCATTCATTGAAATGCTTCCATTTCTTAGAAAAATTGAATAAAACTATGGCAACAACAATATTATTATTGGACATATTTATACTTTCGAATTTATTTGAAAAATGTGTAATAACATTAGTTTGATCAGTATTGTTAATAACATTTTATTTTATTTCTACGAAAATCTAATTATGACTATTTCTCATAAAAATTCAGCATCACTTTTATACTTTTTAAAATTTCTTAAATTTAGAAATAATTTCGAATGTTCGTTGTATAAAGAATTTGGAATCGATAAAGCGTTTATGATACTATTGAAAGTATGACTAAGAATGATTTATAAATATGAATTTCTGATGATTAATGCAAGTGTTGTTTATATGCAATTGATTAAAACTAAATAGTAAAATATCCAAACTCGATATATTAAATATAGAATGTCACCATCATAACTGAAATTTAAACAACATACACGCTTTGGTATGTATCAATAAAACTTTGAATCACTATTTCAGAAATACTCTACCATCAATAGTTACTTGAATACATATCTCTCTCTGGCATCTCTCTTTTATAATTGCTGACCAAAAATATATCCGAAAAGGGTTCAGTAAAATGCCGGAAGGGGTGGCTTCAGGCATTTAGTAAATCATTAATTCTACACGAATAGTTTATAACAAGATGAGAAATATTGTTATCTTGTCCATAAAGTTCCTTAAAACACCATAATAATGGCTAGCTTGGAATACATATGCATCCTTAAACCAAACCTTAACCGTTTCAAACATAATGCCAATATGGTAAATATCTAAAAGGTTTGTTGGTGGTTGAGGACAGAATCTCTCTAGAAACACTTTTTCTCCATAATTACGTCAACGAGATTTACCTCTGAAGGAGACCATTAGAATGCCATCAAGTTGCATTCTAACGGTCTTCCAAGTTGCATTCTAACAGTCTCCAAGTTGTATTCTAATTTTTTAGTTTAAAGGTTTGGGTTCATAGAATACAAGTAAACGGAAACTTAGCTCATAACTCAATCATGCAAATGGTATTTTTTTTTTTTTTGTGTAAATCCTGTGGATCTTCCGGAAATTCCTAAGTATTACCGAATTTTCCTTATGTACTATAAAGCTCACTAAATTACCACCTTTTAATTCGATGGATCACATATAGCGCTTTTCATTTCTCTTAACTGTTATCTGAATTCGTTGTATTTTTAAAACTTTAGAAAAGTAATAATATAGAGCAGATATTTCGATTTAAGCTCGTAAAGAACTACTAGAAGAATGAAACAATGTCTTTTAGTTGAAATATTTTGTTCCTTCGCATTTGTGATAGAAGACAATGTCTGGCACATTGCCAAAGTCGAGCCATCAAATAATCGAATTAAACATTTTTATTTTATTTCCGAATTTTCTTGAGACTTTCAATTATTGCTGAACAAATTATTTATATCTATTTTATAAGTTGCTTATAGCAACTAAGCATTTGAAAATTTACTATTAGTGTTTTTATTACAATTGAATGAAATTGGAAAATGTTTTACCATTCGTATGCGTTGTAAGTCTATTTTTAACTATGTAATTAATATTTTTTTTAATAACGTTTTGTTATTTGAACTTAATTTCACTTTTACGTTAAAAAAAAAACTGCTTTTCTTTAGAAATAAATAACAGATTCATCTAGCACTGTTAACAATAATGTTTTCAAAATAAAAGTGAGTAGGTATTTTTCATTGGCTGTCAAGGTTAAATTTTTATTACTGTTCCAAACATGCAATACAAATTCAATAGCCTGTTCAAGGTCATTGAGATTCGAAGATAGGAATGAACCCCTGTCGTTTTCATGGACATTCTATTCAACATTCATCTGGAAAATGATTTGAAACAGTTTTATTTTTAATTAACTAAAATCATTCCAAGAGGTTTTTTATTTATTAAAATTCTATGTCGTGTCTTTAATGAAGCAGTTTAAGAGGAGTTTGTTTAATGCCGTTTAAATTTTCAAATAAAAAATATAGTTAGTGTCTTTCAGACACAATAAACTATTAACATTTTGAACTTTAAATAGAATTAATTCGAATGAATAATTCTTCATTTATTCAAGGACCATTTTATATTTTTGAATCTCATTAAAAATTCATTTAGAAGATTATAAGAATTTAGTTAGAAGGTTAAAAATTCAAATAGATTCAATATCAACGTCAGATTATGAAAAAAGGGAGAAAACATTTTTTTAAGTTTAAAAATTTTTACTGAAGAACGAAAGTTTTTTTTAAAAAAATGTAATCTCTGGTATTAATAACAGTGAAAATTTAAAATTAGAAAGTAAAATAAAATATTTCATTATAAAAACTAAATTTTAGTTTTACGTAAAACTATTCCATCTTTCATGTGATTTGTATTTGATCCTCTTATTTATTTTCGTTTTTATGTGAATATTAAAACAATTTATCCTATATCTAGTTATAATATTCATCACAATCTAAGATACTTAAGAAGATAGTAAATAGGAATAAAAAAATCCAAAATTAAATCATTTTATGATAAAATAATAAAAATCATAATTTCTGTTGATTTAGAAGAGATCACTGAAGCTCTTATGATAGAATTGCACATTTTAGAAATGGAAGGTTTTAGGTTCGAAACCATCCACTGTTGATAAAAGGTATTACATTTCTGCTTTCGACGGAATGTTGCGATTCTTCATGTATATTTATCAGAGTATACGAGTTTTAAAATTTTCGGGGTTTTCTTTCATGGAATAAGTGAATTTGGTCTATTATCTATGAAAAGCCCACTATCTACCAAAAAACGATACATAGGGGAATATTGAAATACTACAACATCATTCATTTGTTCAGTTATCCTTTAAATGGAATAAAATTACTTTTTCAATTGTAAAAAAAATATGAAAATGAACGAAAATAATTGTTAGAGCACAATAAACTATTAATATTGTAATTTTTTTACAAGCCACAGATATGCATCTTGCCAAAGATAGAGCCAATGTTCTGGGTATTCTTCTCCTTTTTGAAAAATATGTTATTAAAGTTATGAAAAATATATTTTAGTTAAAAAAATAATTGCAGATTTAATTGTAAGCAAATAATTTCAGTATTTCAAATGTTCCAAATGTGTTCTATGAACAGGTAAATTTAAAATAACTGAAAAATGATAAGTATGCTTGCTTGAGCATGTGTAATCGATTTCAAATAGACTTTAAAAATAAGTTCAACTTTAAAAATTTCAGAATTTTTAAAAAAATGTTACATGTGTTTACAAAATAAGAAAGTTTTAATACTTTCTTTTCATCAAAGACTTCAATAACCAAAAAGTAATAAAAAAGATAAAACTTTCTACGCAAGTTGACTAATCATGGTAAAGCTTTCAAAAGTTGTACTTTCAACTTTTGAAAAAGAAGTTTCAGAAGTTGAAAGCTGCACACGTTCTAGAATATTTAAAATTTTAATTCAAATTGATCAATGTGTTCATATAACAAGCAATAAATGAATTCGAAGAACTAAGTTGCTTAAATACAACCTACATCTGCAGAATGGAATTTTACTTCCTAGATATTAAAGATAATTAACGATAACCCTTACTTAAAAACGAGACCAAGGATTTGATCCAAGTTAAGGTAGATTGATGGATTGATTGTAGAATTTATACAATTTTGAAAGTTATTAACAGAAGAATAAATGCTAAGCAAAGAACGGAATGAAGGATACTTTAATAATGTTTTCGCTCACCAAAGGCTGTCAAGCCAATCGAAGAAGATATATGAAGTTAAGAAGTAATAAAATTACGTCAACAAATTTAACACAATCGTTATTTTTTCTTTTCACATTATACTAAAATCTCAACAGATAGTTTCCCTACTTTTGCTGTTTTTAAAAATCAAAGCTCTATAATAGAAAATATTAACTTTTGTAGAAAAAGTGCATGAACTTTATTGAGCATACTTACCCTGTGGCTGATGACAAGCAGCAGAAGTGATAAGATGTTGTAGAGCATGTGATAAGCACTGATGAGCAAGACAAGAGACTGTGTGATGTGGCTGGCAACAATCTCGGCCCCGAACACCATACCGGACAGAGATATCATCGCATACAAATCAAAGGACTTCATCTTTCGTGTTAAGATTTCAAAACTGAAGAAAAATGGACAATTAAAATAAACGACATCGCATTTGTTTATAACATATTTATAAGTTAAATTTGAATTTCTGTCTACTTATTTCTCCTATACAGAAATAATTAACATAATTTATTTCTTCGAATAAGTTGTAAAGTCCTGTTGGCCAATGGTGCAATCTTCCAGCAACAACAACAAAGTTGGAATAGAGAACTTGTTGGTGTAGTATGCGAATAAAAAAGTTGATGTAATAATGTTTTATTCTTAGAAACCTGTTATAAACTTTCTTTTGTAATAATGCACTTTTATTAATTAACTATTTTGTTTAACTAAATTGTTTTAAGGTTTGTTTGTTGTTACAAACTTATTGAAGCGAATCGACACTGGAACGTTCAAAATTTTGAAGATCGTTTCAAAATTTTCAGAATACGTAAGAGTTAGATTTACAAACTTAACAGGAATAAGTTTCTAAAATGTATAATCTAACCTGCTTTATTTTATTTCTTTGGTGCCATAAACAAGAAATTTGCGAAAATTTATAAAAAAAAAAAAAAAAAATATGACGTATCTTTTAAAATTAAATTTAGATATCAATTAGAGAACTAAATTAAATTTTATCCACTGAATAAACAGAGATAAAAGAAGATAAACTGGAAAATCATTCTGCTAAAATCATTCATTAAAAATTATCTTCAGTGTATTTTCTTTTCACAAAAATATGAAATAAATTTAAAAGAGAACAATTGTTGAAAATGAAGAATCACTGAAAAATTGTCCTTACTGTTACTGGAAATAAATATTATGATAAGAATTTTACACTTTATTATGATAAGAATTTCTCTCTCTCTCTCTCTCTCTCTCTCTCTCTCTCACACACACACACACACACACACACACACACACACACACACACACACACACACACACACACTTGTAGGGTATATTCGAATGCCCTAGGGGATAAAACACAGTCAAAATTCTCAATTGGTATTTGGACAACGGAGCAAAAAATGCAAGGCTTGGAACTTCAATTTTTTTTTTTTTATCTGTAACAGTTTTTTTTATCTAAACCGCGACTAAAGATATTCATGCATATAGGACTTAAACTCATCAAAATTTCATAATATCTAATAACCTTTTTCATGCAATTTTGCTGTATACCAAATATTTATAATCAACCCGAACACTTCGGAAAAACATTCTTACGGTCGATTTATCATAATGACAATTGAATCGAAGTCAAAAATTTAGTATAAGACGGGAATTCTTATATTCACAGTTTGTTTTAATGCATTGAAGCGGCTGTATTCATTCAGAGAACAAACCAAGGATTTTTTTTT
>JAPDSC010048339.1:0-10233 GCA_026290005.1 Latrodectus geometricus
TATGTGTGTGTGTGTGTGTGTGTGTGTGTGTGTGTGTGTGTGTGTGTGTGTGTAAACACAAATTTAGCAAGCACTTGATAGATTGACTATGCATGAAATAACAATTCTGTCTGAATACATTTTATTTGTATATTTAGATTTTATGTTACTAATATAATGTGAAATAACTGTGTTTAATAAAGTTTGATTTAAATTCATAAAATTTAATTTTAATCAAGGTTGATAAACTTTTGATTCCTGATAGCTTAAATTGTGGAAAAAAGAACCCTAAGAACTTCACAAATAGCAGATTTTATAATAAGCATGAAATAAAGACAGTAATTCAAAAAGAATCATTAAATTGTTGAAAAAAATAGTAAAAATAATTCTAAAATGATACCCAATAAAAGATGAATAAATAAAATTAATAAACTTTAATTCAATTCTTATATTATTAAATTAATCTTAAATACAATAAAATTTTTAATTTTAAAATATATATATTGAAATTTTAATAATATAAATAATCATTTTAGCTTAGACAAAAAACATGACAAAACAAATATAGCTATGGTATTAAATATAAATAAAATTGCTATTGACTTACTGACAAGTTTTTTTAAACTTTATAATTACCACAGCTAAGAAATACACACAAAAAAATTATTCATAAAAAATATTTTATGATAAAACACTGATAAAAAATATTTTATGACTGATGGTATAAACCAATTTTTAATACTTGATACATCATAAAACCTTGCAACATTTCCATAGGTATTACCCATTAAAATAAAGAAAATATCTATTCATTTACGGTCCTTTAGACAAATTATCATCGAACATTTTTAATAAACACTCGTCAAATAAATAACTTCATAAAAAAGAACAGGTGGAAAAGTTATCTCATAGGGATTTCACAGTATAAAGTAACGATTCTACATTTTTCTAAAAAATGAAAAAATTATTAAAATATTGTGATATGTTCTTAATTTTCAGTACATATTTTTATATCATACTTATATATAGGTATCTATGGCAATAACAGAGATTTTGCTGCATTATTTACATTAGATATTGCCTTATTAAAAATGCATTTCAATTTATTACATTAAAAAAAATACTATCTAGAATCTGCATATTTGTATTATATTAACCAATTTTCCAAAAGTCAAAATAACTCATTTAATTTTCTCAACATATAATTTAATAAAACATATTTAAATAATTTTTGCAATTAATTGCTGATATAGTTAACAAAAACATAAATAAAATTTTATTAAAACATGATTTCTGAAAGGAATATTGTTTACATATTTAACAATCAAAATGAAATGAAACAATTTATTTTTGAATTTTTTATATAAATTTTTTTTTCTTAAAAAACTCTTTCTAAATGATATATTTTAAATTAAAAAAAATATCTAATCCTTTTTAAGAAATTTCATTTAAAAATTTCTTAACCTAAAATAAAAATATATTTCAAAACTACTTCAGTATAAAACAACTAAAACTAAATACTATATAAAAATGATAGTTATTTTTAATTTACTTTTTTTCTTTCACTATTATATTAACATATATGCTACTATCAAAATTTATGAAACATTAAAACTAAAAATATTTAATAAAATTCATTTACATTAAAAAATACAATATTATCTGAAAATTTTAATTTAAATCATTTTCAATAAAAACACTGTTTTCATTAATTAATGAAAAAGAATTTAAAATTATTTTTTCAACAAAATAAACTATCTATAATTACAAACTTCTCATAAACTTATACATTGAGAAACTGAAAAAAAAACTTCTACAGATTAAAAAATTTAAAATTTATAAAAATAATTTTTTCCTTACACTAAAATAACACAAATTAAATTTCTAATGAAATAAAAAGACATTGTAATTCATACTATGATTTCGATATTTTAACTGTTATAATATGGTGTTGCATTATAATCATTTTAATTTCTTTGAATGTATATACTCAAAGAAAAACCAGCAATCTTAATATTTAAAAATATTTTTAAAATAATTGCTTATTGGAATTATAATGCAAAAAAATGAATGCTGAACAACAAAATTTAAAAAGGATGTAACTGATAATAAATTTTAAGGAGTTCGTTGTGTTTTAGAACTGAAAGCTTTATTACTTATAATACAGATATTAAATAAAAATATAATTTTTATACTCAACTTTTAAACCTTTTAAAGTTGAAAAAACAAACACAATTTATTTCTATTACAACAATTTCTAATAAACTTGAAACAGACTAATATTAATAAAAAATTCAATAACTATAGAGATAAAAATAATCAATTCCATAAAATTAAATTAAATGAAAAATAAAAAAAAGTCAAGAGTAATTAAAAATCTAGAGTCACTTACATAAATCAGAAAAGTTGATAATTCTGCCATATATCTGCAAGTCATTAAGATTTGTCAGAAATACTTTTCTTTACTTAAAAATACTGTTACGGAAATATATTGAAATATATAACATATTTAGAGAAAGAAAGTTTTTTTTTTTTTTCTTTCAAAGTTATAGTTTAAAATTTTAGAAGTTTAAACAAAACTATTTACTTAAATATATAGCAACAAATAGCTAAAAATAGCTCAACTGATTATTTAGAAATTTATACTTTTTAATTGACTATTTCATACTACATTAAATTTAGCAATTTGGAGATGTTTTAAGACCTGGCATTTTTAAAAAATGAAATGCAAAAATGATATTTTGAAAAAACATAAAATATATAAATGCATACTTGAAAATGTCACAAATGCTTGTCCTCTCATTCTTCCAGAGCACAGTTTATAACTTATTGGATAGCCATTTTCTTTCTCAAATTTTCCAAAAATAGATTGCAATTCAAAGAGTGTAGTTTTATTATGGAGATTTTTCAAATAAAGTGTCTGCAAAATAATTTTATTACCTTATATAAGAAATATTTATTCCCAAAAAAAATTAATTAATTATAGATACTATTTTAAAATCTTTTTAACATCAATGTATTCTTTTTGTGCTTAACCACTTGACATACAAAAAAAAAAAAATAATAATAATAATAATTTATCTGCCGATGCAATTTTGTTATAGATACTGTTGAGAGGGGGAATGTATCTTTAACAATCAAAATAAAACAGCATCAATACATCAATGAAACAGTTAATCTAATAATATATTGCCCGGTTTTAGTCAGTCTACAATAGTACATGAAATGGGTGACATCTCAGAGAATTCATTGTATGTCACGTGGTTAAGACAAGTCTAAAATAAAATGCATACCTGTTAACTTATTAAATAATACAAAGAATAACTAAATTTCCAATAAAAATGTTCAAGAAAGATGTTTTACGAATCATAGAAATATCAATTACAAGAAGGCTCTAAATTTATCAAGAAAAATTTTACATGGCATACAAAAGTATAATTCTTATTTTTTCATTTAAATAAAAAGCTGCACACTAAATATTCAAATGGATCAAATTCATATACACTGGTTGTAGTCAATTATTTATTTAAAAAAAAAAATATTTTGTATACAATTTACATTTTGACACTAACTATAGATGCATTTTATAAACTTAATAGTATTTAAAATGCATCTATGCGAGAAAACATTTGAGTGCTTCAAAAGTAAAATATATTAAGTGCTCTAGTATTTAAGAAAAATAGTTAATATAAAGAAGCATTTACATTTACATAAAAGAGCACATGTATTTCAATGCAAAGATTACCAATATAATACAAAACACTTCAAGTGATTTGTTTAAATTTGTATCAAAAGGGTTTTAAAGAAGTTGTTCCAGTTAGAATTTTAAAGAAATTTAGGAAAAAATTTGTTGTGTAAATATTTTTCTTGTGTTGAATTTAACTGAAATAGAATTCCACTAAATATAGCAAACTACATCACTTTTAAAATATTGAAATTTTAAAGGTATAAAGCAAACAGAACACTTTGCTTAGTGCATAAATTATTGGGAAAAAATTTTGCTTTAAAATTTCAAATTGATAAACCATAAAACTGCTAGAGATAATAGCAATTAAAATGCAATAAATAAGTAATAAAATTTTTTTTAAATCAATTCCTACTTAGGTCAACTAAAAATAATTTTATATCAGTTGCTTTTCATTAAATTTCCCATTGTCTGATTGTGAAACAAAAGTCGATGCTGTTAATACTGTTCATTTTTTGAGTTTATTGCTTTGACGAGATTCCATCCAAAAACATGAAAATTCTACATCGATGCTTTACCAACTTTGCCATTGTATGACAAATTTTTCATTTCACAATATTAAAAAAGATTTTTATAAAAAATTTTAATTTATTTTTTTCATTAGAAATAGTTCTCTTTCTCACTTGCACAATTTTCATTTCTCTCCTTAATTTATATCTAAACCCATAAGCTGAATTTTTAAAGGAAATAATAAATTCATTTATAAAATAATAAAAATAAATTTAAGAATGTAGAGGTAGTAACTGTTGATGCTAAAACATAATGGTGTATTTTTTTTCCCATGTAAAACTAAAATTAATTAAATTAATGAATAAATATTTGAAAAAACTGTATTATATCAAGTGTCATCCACTATATGTTTAAAAAAATTTATTTGAATTAGAGTGGATGAATAACAAGTATTTTATATACAATTGAAAATTTAAACACACGCACATACATACATACATATATACATATATACATATATATATAAATATATATATATATATATATAATATATATATATATATATATATATATAGAAAGAGAGAGTTTGAGAACTAATAATAAGAATTTAAAAAGATAATGCTATGAGAACAAAAACAACAAAAAAGAGAGTATAGAAAAATTTTACGCTTGGTAAAATGACTGAATATTGCACCAAATGGCAAATATTTTTAAATTCGAAATTATATTAATTGATTTCATTTACTGAATTAAGCATTTAAATAAAATGATAGCTTTCATTTAATTGTAAATTTTCAAAAATTGAAATGATTAATTTTTGTTAAATAAAGCAAATTGGCACTTTCGTAGAAGCAATATTTCTATAAAAATACTAGAATAATCAAATATAAGTTTATAATAAATAAATTCAAGACAATACTCATATTTTATTACAATAATACAGCAAAACCTCATTAACAGTTCATCTTTAATAAAGATAATCTCATAACAGTTACTCATCTAATAAATAGTATTTAAGAAAGTACACACTATCCCAGTAGGTTCAGGAAAGTAGAAATCAAATTTAGAGGAATTGATCTCATTTGATATTTTCTGAACAAAGTAAAGACAACTATGTTTAAAAGCTCTATGTATCCTAAATATTCATAATTCCAAAAAATTAAAAAAATAATAAGGTGGTGGAAAACAACGAATGTCCATTCAGGGAGAGTTTACTCAAGCAAAATGTCAATTGATTAGAGCTCAAAATTAAGAGAAAATTAGTATCAGTGGAATTTGACCATTATACAATCTAAAATCCCATTAAACTCACTTATTACTCTTGCAATATTATATTTTAAAAATTTTTAAAAATAATAAATTTTAGAGTTTGCTATAAAACAAATACCGGTAAAACTCTCTTTTAGAGTATCCCACTCTTTTTTCGAGTAATGAAAAGTAATGAACTGCAATAAAAAGTATAAGTTATGAGTATAAATATTATAAAAATAAAATATAGAAAATTTTAATGATTGATTCATATCAAATGACCTAAATAAAACTAGATACTTTAATTGCAATTAGGCCCAAATACTTTCATACTTTAATGGGAATGTTAAATTAGAACAAGAATTAAAAATAGGTTTATATTTGATTACTTATAAAATTGTATTCAAAAAATTGGAGAATAGCATTCATAAAAAGATACAATCACTTACTTTACTAGGTTGGCCCATACAATACTGTTCAAATCTAGGTATTTTTTTTATTTCATCAATCGATAATTGCTTATCTTTTACTTCACTTTCATCCAAAGGGACAATAGCATGATGAATATTAGGATCATACTGAAAATATTTCTCTTCAGATGAAGTGTGGTTGAAATTCAGTGGACAGCCTTTTTCATCCAGTTTCTTTTTCTTATATTGCTTGCATTTTCCCAAAAATTTATCGGATAAAGATTTTATGTAAGTAAAAGTATCATCATTGTCAGGAATTTTATTAACAGACACCAGAGTTGACAGTTTATTTTTATCTAAACACCCAACATACAATGTCTTTTCAATTTCCATTTCATGTCTAGTAAGATTTTTCACATTCTTAAATTCTTCTGGCTTCAATAATTCATTATTATGGGCTTTAATCTTTCCTTCAATTCTCTCGATGATTTCCTCTTTAATAGCTGGATTTAGAATTCGTTTTTCATCATTCTACAAAATGAAAACATTTTGCACAGTTGAAAATATATAAATTTCATGAGACATTTCTCTATTTTATCAAATTAAACAGTATTTTTCAAATTTAGCTATTTTTTAAGAATTTAGATTTTTTAATAGTAAAAAATTTCAATAAAATTATTCTTAGAATTAGACAGTAATTATTAGTAGAGTAATAAATTAAATAAATCTAATAGTATAAAAAATAATTCTAACTCAAATGCCATGTAAAATTTATTTAGTTAAAATGCAGGTGTGTCAGTTTTCCATCCTGAGGATGGATTCCATCACTTAAAATTTTTGGAAGTTGGAGAGATTTTTTAAAGCATTGTTTTAACCATTTAAGCGTGCTTGACGAACTCACCTCGTCATCGGAGTGTTTATTTGTCATTATTGCACTACTTAATTTAACCCTTTAAGCGTCAACGCTACACGCTTAAAGGGTTAAGAGAAATTTACAAATATCTGAAGTTAATCAATTAACATAAAAAATTAAGTTAAAAGGACCATTCGAGACCAGTTTTATAAGAAATTTAATGAATCTATAATGCAAGGTTTACCATTCTCTTCAAATCATGCCTGTATTTACTGTGTTATGGCATCATTCACCAAAATCTGATACTAGATTTTTCTCTTAAATTGGCAGTTCCAAATGTATCTGTTGCTATTAGAGGAGTAGAAAACTGAAAATTTTATATTGATTCATCATAGGATTTAGATTAAAAATACTGAAATGTCAGTTATAGAATTCAGTACAGCCAATAAACTTCTTTTTAACATTTCTGTTAGAAGTAAATGACATTGGTATATGCTTAAAAAGGTGTGAATGGGCATTTGCATGAGAGGTGTAGGAAACTGCTTAGATTTGGGTTTTTGAGTTACGAAAGAATAAAAAAAAATTACAGTTATAATTAAAACAAAAAAATCATTATCAAAACAATGTAAGAATTGTCTATATGAATATATATAGTTAACGAGCTCAAGACACTCATAGATTTTAGCTAGGAAAGTCAATAACTTTTTTATGTGATTCAGCTACTTATTGCAAAGCAAGTATCATTAATTTTTTTTTTAGTGTAATTTTTAGTTTTTCTGTTGATACTTTAGCACCAAAAATTATTGAGTTTATTCAGACATTAGCTAATTAACACATTAAAAAGGGAAAACACAAGTGCAACAAATATATTAACTCATTGCATAGATGAAAGCATGAAGATTTAATGAGCCAATAATTCATATTTTTCAATAAATATTGATGAAGCCACAATTAAAATTGAACATAAAAATAATGATTTATATGGTAAAAGTTTTTGATGATGAATAGAATAAATTGGCTATGCACATTTAGGTTTCAAAAGGGAAAATGTATCAACAGAAAAATACAAAAGTTAAACTAAAAGAACCTTCAAATGAAAATAGATTTAGTATTTGTAAGGTAATAAATTGTTTATTTGATATTTACACAACCACATGTGTTGATCAAAAATTGATTAAAAGCTTCTATATGAAGAGAATAAGCATTTTTATTTTTTTTTTTATTGTAGATGGGGATTTCAAAATAGATGGGCATGTTGCTCACAAATTGCATGTTCTAGAAACTTTTTTCTTTTGGATTTTGAAAGGAATAATCAAATGTTTTACTAGATATCCCTTATGATATTAATGTATCTCTCCTAAAACAAAACATTGATTTGTTTGTTGAACTGTAGACATAGCTGCTCTTTATTCAAGGAACTTCTGAATTTTAAAGTAAACTTAATTTACTTAGAATCATTGAGAACAGATTTTTACAGAGGATTCTAAGTGTGATATTTATTAAATTAAATGAGTTATTGCTAAATTATGAATTATTACATCAAAAAACAACACTGAATAAAGTATAATTAAGTTTCATGCAAATAAATCAAAAAAATTGTCTGCGCAGAAAAAAGGAGTCTCTATAATCAAAATATGGTAAAATGGTATTTTCATATTAATATTTGGACTGCACAAAAGGATTTTTTTTTTTTTAAATTTGCCCATAGAAAGTATTTTATCACATTTTAATTAAATAGTGAAATTTAAAGAATCTCTTTTAAAGATCATATAAAGTAATAGAATGAAAAAATATACATGTGGGTACATCTGTTTACAAAATGTTGTAAATTAAGGAAAGAGAACAATTAGTGGATAAAATTATTACATGCATTTCTGTAAACAAGTGATCCCGAAACAACTGAATATTTGTTGAAAAACTAACCACTTGATAATAAATGTTTGATTTACTTTTGCATTCGATCCAAAATGCAGAAAAAAAAGTACACTCTTAAAAAATTTGGTTAATTCTTACCTTTTATGATATTAAAAGTAAAATCAAGCTATCTACTTAAAGAAATCAGGGATTATGCAATATAATGGATAATGTTGAATTATACAATAGAGATAAAATAAATTTAAAATGCTTGTTTTATATGTTTAAAACAATTCAAGATTGTGTTCCAAAATGTAAATTTTTAATTATTTTAGAAAAAGCTTTATGATTGCATTTTCAAAAGCCTTAGTTGAAGGTTCTTTCAATATTGTGAATGATGTTATTGCTGACAGGACAATGTTAAAAGTGAAAAATTAAGAGAAAGTGTTAGCACCATAAAGAATTATTTGTGAAGTATAAACATCACAGTTAATTGAAAATTTACAGAGCATCACAAAAAAAAGAAAGAAAGAAATCTAATCAGAGTTTAACGGGGTCTAAAGAAAGAGAAATCAGTTTTCAAAAAAGTACTCTTTTACATTGCAATTTATATTTAATTTCACACACAAACATAAATTATCTATAAACATTAAACATCCGGACAAAATCACCAAATTTTGAATCTACAAAATACATCTGTGTGAATGAAATCAATATTTTCAATTTAAAATTATGTTTAAAAACACTGCAAATTAACCTTATTGTAAAATTGTACTAAAAATATTATCAGTAACTTATAATTTACCCATTTGGTGATTCATTAAAGTGAACATGTAATTAACTTTAGATTAATTATAACAGTTTAATTATGCATTTATTAGTTGATTATGTTAAACGGGTTTAAGTAACTTTTCTTGTTAATTTTGCTTAAAGCAAAAATAAAAAAAATTTATTTCATGTCCTTGTTAAGTTTAAGCTAATTTAATGTTAATCTTTAAAAACATAAATTAATTTTATAATGATGAAATATTAATTTGAAACATCTATTTCAAACTAATAAAAGCAGCCAAAAATAACTAAATTCAATTTAATTAATAAACTAAAACAACATAATTAAAAAGTACCTTCTCTGACTTTAAAGTGATATATTCCATAATTTCTTCTTCTGAGAGACCACATCGCTGTAGTTCTTGTCTGAACTCTTCATTTTCTTCAATTTTTTTAAAATTTTCAAGACTGCAAGAGCCTTGCACCAATTCAGTTAGAGAATTAAAAGTACTTGGACTTGTAAAAGTTCGATGTTGAGAAAATTGTCTGAAAAATAGAAAAAAAAAATAAAGATATTAACTGGAAATCAAAAATTTTGAAAATTAGTTTAAAACATACAAAGATTATGATTCAAAAAAAATAAAAACAAAAACTTTAAAAATTCAAAATTATTGAAATTTTTGGCATAAAGAGTTCAAATTACATATTTAGTTTTATTAATTATTTATTGTATTATGAACAGAACAAAATTTTAAAATCAAGGGATGAAAATAATTAACAAAAAAAAATTATAATTTATAAAATGAAAACTACTTTTGTAATTTTTTAAAAACATTTAATTTGGAAATGATAATTTGAAAAATATATCTTTTTTTTTAAATTATCTTAAAGAAATAAAATACATTCAATTAAGAGATAATGGTTGA
>JAPDSC010048352.1:0-16298 GCA_026290005.1 Latrodectus geometricus
TTTGTAACAGTGAAATATTTATTTTAACAGTAAAAAATTTTAATTTTATAAAACTGTAAAAATTTTATAACTCTGAAAATATAATATTGTTTAAAAGAATTAAATAAAAAATAAAAATAAAAAAAATGAAATAAAAAAAATATAATTTTTAAAATTGGAATTAGTGTTGTGCGCTTTGAGTAGATGACGCCATTATTGCCAATTGCATTTCTCTTCAATTACATATGAAAATGTGGCAATTTTATAGCATTGCAGAATATCTTTAATCTTCTGAAATTTCTATGCTTTGAGACTTAATTATATTTGTAACCTTTCACCAAAATCACACATAATAATTATAAAAGTTACTTTGTGTCTAAGAAAATTTTATAAGCAAACCTTTTGACCTTTAATTAAGGAGATAAAATGAGTTAATTTAAGAAAATATGAAAAATAATTTTAATGATTAATAAGTAAATTTAAATTTATAGGCTGTTTTTAGAAATATTCTCATTTATTTCTAATTTGTGAGAAGGTAATTATCAATTGCTACGATAATATTTTAAACACTAAACAAGGTTCAGTTTTAATTTACATTTTAAACTAATATTTGGCCAATTTCGAAATTAATAAAGAAAATTTAGTTAACATATTTCAAATGTAAGTTTTCTTGAATTTTTAAATCATTTATTTTTTAATTTTTTTTTTGTTGATTTTGTCAATCCTACAGTGCCCGGTTAGCTCAGTCGGTAGAGCGTTAGGCTTTTAACCTAACGGTCCAGGGTTCGAGTCCCTGATCGGGCGAAAACATTTTTGTTTAAAAAAATGTCCACACACGCTTCACAGTAAATATTTTTATTCTACGTAAAGTTGACATGAATATACTGTTAGAACATATAATATTTGAAAAGTACTATATTTCGCTTCACAATAAAGTCGATATCTACTTATCAGCATAAAAAATTATTGCGATAATTTGAATTTTTAATTAAAATCATATTTTTAATTTTAATAGTTCAGTGAAAGCCAATTTTTTAATTTAGTTACTTTAGAAAAATCACATTATAACTAATTTATCTACGCAATATTTTAAATCAAAATAATAAAATATTTATACGAGAAATAAATGAACAATTTTCATTTTATTTAATCTCTTGCTATTATTTAATCGATTTCTAAGTAATCATTTACTTTTTTTCCGCAGAATATTGCTTTTAATAATGTCTAGCATTATTTTTCAGTTTTTAAAATGGAATATTAAACGAAGAGTTTTCTGTACTAGTTTTATACTCGGATGAATAATCTTGTGGATTACGTTTAATCACCACATAAGAGAATAGTTTGAAAGAATTATGTTTAATCACGAAATCTCGATCAAAATAAGAGCAGCAGGGAAACACTTTATTTACAATATAACACAAATGAAGAAATGGAAAAATAATTTACAATGATCGAAATACAATGACATCATTTCTTTTCTATAAAACAAATTTCAAAAATATAAAATAATCAAATGACTCGAGTTTTGATGAAATTCGAAACAGGATGTAAGCGGCCAAAAAAATCTGTTTTATTAATGATTATGAATGAAGCAAACTTTTTAAATCCTTGAGATTTAAAAAGTTTGCTTCATTCATAATCAAAAATTTTGATTTAAAAGAAAATTTTGAGTTTTTGAATCCTTATTCATTAAAGAATTTTTTGTCTAATGTCATGCTTATTATATAACTTAACTTTGCATTTTTATGTTTGAATAAGACAGAAGAGTTTTAAATTTTTCTATTCCTCATTTTTAACACTTTTCTTATGGAATTTAAAATACTCATATTTGCAACTTCTCATTTTTTGAAACATATTAAAGAATACTTTCTCAAATTTGTACAATTTTGAATTAAGTTAAAATATTGTTATAAATGAATTAACGTTTAATTTTTAATTGTAAACATTGAGTAAAATGTTACTTTTAGTGTTCATAAATATAGCAAAATACATTAAGTTAATTAAAATATTAAATTAACATTAAATTTCATAGAAGTTGTAGATTCCTTGTGATACAAGTTTTAGATTTAAAACTATTAAATTGCTATTTAAAAGAATGTTTATATATATATTTAATAAGATAAAGAAGAAGTAATTATCAAAGTTCCGGGTTCATTATTTTTAATGGTTTTTAAAGTCAAGATTCAAATCCGTTGAATGTTCCTTGTTTCAAGTGTTAGATTTTCAAATAGTTTACATGATCCTAAAAATTCGAGTGTTTCATATTCAGAGTGAAAATTCACCCAAAACAAACAGCAGACAGTTAGAATAACGAAAAGAATCTTAACTACTCATCTTTGAAAAAAACTTTGGTTGAATGCTAAATAATATAAATAACGTGAAGGAATAAATATTGAAACATATATTATTGTTTTAAATTTCTTTATTTGATCTTTAAAATGTGTCTTATAAGTCATTTATTGTTATCGTCATATCACTTAATGTATCATCTTAGCATAGAAACAGAAAGGAGGCTCACACATTTTTGAAACGATTTTGCAAAGTTATATAATTTGGTAAATATTATCGTTTTTTCTAGTATGTTCAACCTGAAAGCCCTTTCTCTGAACTATTATATTACATCTTGATTTCCAAGCAAACATTTCTTTCCTTAAAACATAATTTTTTCACTTCTCTTTCAATAACTTCCAGAGTCCATTCAAGATTTTGGAAAACTGCTGATAAGAATATGTTTTAACTATGCATAGGCGAAAGATAAGAGGATTTGAGTGGAATTGATTTAAAGCGAATATCTTTAATTTAGTGTTTTATTTTTCATTTTTTTTGAAAAAACAGAATAAGTATATTCAAAGGTATGTAAAGAATGAAGAATATTCAAAGGTATGTAAAGAAGACAGAATAATTATAGTCAAAAGTGTTCATTTTGTTTTTGTCTTTTTCATTTTAAAGGAAATTTAAATCTGTTTGTAATAGTGAAATATTTATTTGAACTGTACAGAATTTTAATTTTATAAATCTGTAAAAATTTTATAACTCTAAAAATAAAATATTGTTTAAAAAAATTAAATAAAATAATTAAATAAATAAAAAATGAATTTTTGAAATTGGAATTAGTGTTGTGCGCTTTGAGTAGATGGCGCCATTATTGCCAAATGCATTTTTCTTTAATTCCCGATAAATATGTAACAATTTTATAGCATGGCAGAGCATTTTTACTCTTTTAAAATTTTGATGCTTTGAGAAGTAGTTATAATTGAAAATTTTCTCCAAAATCACACGTAATAATTATAAAAGTTACCTTAAAATTAAGAAAATTTTATAAGCAAAACTTTTGACCTTTAATTAAGGAGATAAAATGAGTTAATTTAAGAAAGTATATATAATAATTCTAATGATTAATAAGTGTATTTAAATTAATAGGTAGTTTTTAGAAATATGCTCATTTATTTCTTATTTCTGAGAATGTAATTATCAATTACTAGGATAATATTTTAAACACTAAACAAGATTCAGTTTTAATTTACATTTTAAAAGGAATATTTGGCTAATTTCGAAATTAATAAAGCAAATTTAGTTAATATATTCCAAAAGTATGTTTTATTGAATTTTATATAATTTATTTATTTTTTTTTATTTGTTGATTTTGCTAGCCACATCGAGCCCGGTTAGCTCAGTCGGTAGAGCGTTAGGCTTTTAACCTAACGGTCCAGGGTTCGAGCCCTGATCGGGCGAAAAACATTTTGTTTAAAAAAATGTCCAACTTCCCATATCTTATAATAAATGTCCCATATCTTTATTCTACATAAATTTGACATGAATATAATATTTGGAAAGTACTATATTTCGCTTCGCAGTAAAGTCGATATCTGCTTATCAGCTTAAAAAAATTATTGCGATAATTTAATTTTTTAATTAAAATATTATACTTTTAACTTCAACTGTTCAGTAAAAGTCAATTTTTTAGATTAATTACTTTAGAAAAATTACATTATAGTTAATTTATCTACGCCATATTTTAAATCAAAATAATAAAATATTTATACGAGAAAAAAATGAACAATTTTAATATTATCTAATCTCTTGCTATTATTTCATCGATTTCTAAGTAATCATTTATATTTTTTTCCCAGAATATTGCCTTTAATAATGTCTAGCACTATTTTTTAGTTTTTAAAATGGAATATTAAACAAAGAGTTTTCTGTATTAGTTTTATACGAGGATGAATAAACTTGTGGATGACGTTTAATCACCATATAAGAGAATAGGTTGAAAGAATTTTTATTCGATATCTCGATCAAAATAAGAGCAGCAGGGAAACACTTTATTTACAATATAACCCAAATGAAGAAATGGCAAAATAATTTACAATGAAAGAAATACAATGACATCATTTCTTTTCTATAAAACAAATTTCTAAAATATAAAGTAATCAAATGACTCGAGTTGTGATGAAATTCGCCACAGGGTATAAACAGCCAAAAAATTCTGCCTCTTAAAGGATTCTGAATGAAAAGTTTTTGAATCCTTATTTATTAAAGAATTTTTTGTCTAATGTCATGCTTATTATGTAATATAACTTTGCATTTTTATATTTGAATAAGACAGAAGAGTTTTAAATTTTCCTATTCCTCATTGTTTACATTTTTCTTATGGAATTTAAGTTACTCATATTTGTTACGTCTTCGTTTTTTGAAATATATTAAAGAATACTTTCTCAAATTTGTACAATTTTGAATTAAGTTAAAATATTGTTATAAATGAATTAACGTTTAATTTTTAATCGTAAACATCAAGTAAAATGTAACATTAATGTTCATAAATATAGCAAAATTAATTAATTTAATTAAAATATTAAAATAACTTTAATTATATGCGATACAAGTTTTAGATTTAAAACTATTTAATTGCTATTTAAAAGAACGCTTATATATATATTTAATAAGAGACAGATGAAGTAATTATCAAAGTTCTGGGGTCAATAATTTTAATGGTTTTTTAAAGTTAAGATTCTAATCCATGGAATATTCCTTGTTTCAAGTGTTAGATTTTCAAATAGTGCACATGATCCTAAAAATTCGAGTGTTTCATGTTTATTTTGAAAAATCACCCAATACAAACTGTAGAGAGTTAGAATCCGAAAAGAATCTTAACTACTCATCTTTGAAAAAAAACTTAAGTCGAATGATAAATAAGATAAATAATCTAAATAAGATAAATTAAGGTGAAGGAATAAAAGTTGAAAAATATAATATAACAACTTTGATATACCCCCAAAAATTAAGCGCCAAATCTGGCACTCCCTACGAACTTTTTAGGGTTGCTGTTTCTTATTTTGGTGTTGCCAATTTAGGTTTGCTCAGCTTTTAGATTTTTGCTGTTGTCAAATTTAGTATTTTCTTGTACTTTGTACCATTTTTTGAGTTTTTTTAAAGTTTTTTTTCGTTATTAATTAATTTGTATTTAGCGAGAATCTTTCTTGGCGAGGAACAAAGGCTCCAAAAACTGGTATTTTGCTTGGCGAGAAAAAAAGTCGCTAAATTTCCGATTTGAGGGGGTATATGAAAGTAGTTCCAATACATTATAGTTTTAGATTTCTTTATTTGATCCTTCACATATTTAAGTCATTTTTTACTTTGTTATCGTCATATCATTTAAATGTATCATTTTAGCATAGAAATAGAAAGGAGGCTCACACATTTTTGAAACGATTTTGCAAAGTTATATTATTTAGTAAATATAAGTGTTTTTTCAAATATGTTCAACCTGAAAGCCCTGTCTCTGAAATGTCATATAAAATCTTGATATCCAAGCAAACATTCCTTTTCATAAAGCATCAAGGTTGCACTCCTGTTTCAAAAGCTTCCAGATTGCATTCCAGGTTTTGA
Organism: Latrodectus geometricus; assembly: GCA_026290005.1. Taxonomy (NCBI): domain Eukaryota; kingdom Metazoa; phylum Arthropoda; class Arachnida; order Araneae; family Theridiidae; genus Latrodectus; species Latrodectus geometricus. Next base: position 5,866 of record JAPDSC010048352.1, read on the forward strand.
AATGCTGCTAATAATAGCTTGTTTTAACTGCCCAAATGTTATCCATAGTTGAAAGATCAGGGGAATTTAGTGGAACGCATTTAAAGGGAATATCTTCAATTTAGTGTTTAATTTTTTTTTTAAATAAGTATTTTAAAGGTACGCCTTGTGCTGATGCCTTATCCTAATGGACCTTTACACAATAGAGATTGTTTGGATAAAGGAATGGAATTTCTTTTTTGAAAATAGGTGTCAAAACATACTTCTATTGTAATCCGCATTAATTTTTTTAGTTATTTTTTTCTACTTTCTTTGTTTTAAGTTTTTTTATTATAAGAGTGTCCAGTTTAACTATAACCATGAAACCTTTAGAAGAACTTTCCTTTTTTTTTTTTCTAAGCCAAATTGTTAAGTCTTTGTTTCCTTTTCCGATAGTCAATCGATCTTTTTCGTTGCAGTCAGATAAATATATCCAAGTTTCATCAAATGTTACTATAAATTTCCATTTTTCACCAGCCAAATAATTTTTATACAACAATCTACACGTGTCGTACCTAAGAAACATGATTAGGTATTAGGCAATGAACATAGTGCTTTTCTGCCTTTATTAATTTTAAAATGGATTTTGGTAAAAATAATTTTGATTGCAGTTTTAATAGAGATACTTAAAGATTTTGCAATAGTTCTTGGGTATGGAATTTTCCTTTAAATTACGAGAAGCGATTTTAAAATTACCAAGCGATGTACGTACCTTTGTTAGGTATTTATTTATTTTTTTTTTCCAATCAAAGGTAAACGGTGACTTTTTTTCCTCTTTCATATTAATTAAAACACTTATTTTACGTGTAGAAATATTAAAATCCTGATTTCCACATTTTTTTAATAACTGAATAAGAATATTTCTCTTCGGAAAGCAAAAAATATAACCATGGATTCATCGTTTATTTTTTAGAAACACTTTAAAACGAAGAATATTTTTAGTACAGTAAACTATAATTAAGTCCTAAAAAATTTGATGCCAATTACACTTTTACTTATAAATTAATATTTAATTTCATCAAAAAAATCAAAATCATTACAAAAATGTTTGAACATCCTCTGTATTACATCTTCAAATATTTACTTTCATTGATACTTATCTTTATATAATTATTCGAGTAAACGTTTTTTAAGAAAACATGATAAATCTTTCATCATAATGATATTATTCGAATAAAAAAATCTTTTGTTTGTAGTTTATCAAAAATTTTTTAATTTAATACTATGATTGTTTCATCTAAATTTAGTCAGTTGGAATGATACCATGAATCACTTCCTCTGTAATTTGCTTATGATTTTTCTTTAATGGATAAATCCTTAACGCAAAACAAAATTCGAAAGTTTCCTGTGCGAAATTTGTTCCGAATAAATCACTTTCATTTTAAATGTTAACAAAAGTAATAAAAAAATTTGTAAATCAATATATTGGCTGCTTTGTTATCTCAGACAAAATATGCTTTTAATTTTTAAAATTAATCTTTAGTACCAATAACCTAAAGCTAAAGTGTTAATACTTAATATCTTTTGGTACTCAATACCTAATTTTCTATTGGTTATTTATTTTACGAAAAATTGTTTACAAGCTAATAGAAAATTATATTTTAACTATAAACGCACTTTTACTGGGGGAAGTGAATCTCAGTTTCCTGTTTGTTCTGTTGTATGTTTTATTTATTAATATTGAGGAAAGATTTGCTAATATTCATCACCGTTCAACACGAAAATATATATTTCTTGAAACAAATGCAGTAGCAAGTAATTTATTATTTATTTCCACTCGCCATGTTGCAAGTTATTCCTTTGGTGAAAATATTTATCCAATATGGTCAGCAATAAATATTTTATGATATTACCATAAAGGAATTTCACTTTTTTTTAAATTTCATAACTGTTAAGGTATTACAATTATATGAATTTCATATCTTATTTTTATAATTATCTGTTATGTTAGAATTTAAAAAAAATTTAACTGGTCATAAGCACAAAACTTCATTTTATCAACAGTCTTTAATTATATACATTTTCCAGTTTCAAATATTAAAATTTCATCGCAAGATTTCATAAGATTTTGTCTCGGTCTTTTGTGATACTTCACCAATTTATTCAACTTGTTACAATGACTATGAAGTGTACTTCTACAACTTATTCTCAATATTTTTTTTAATTTTTAATGGATGACACCTTTGAGCAAGTAAGTACATTAGCCCATTTGCCGCAACAAGGCCGGGAACTGCTACTCATTTTATGGTTACCCGGTGGGTACCTGTGAACCAAGTCATGGAGGTACGAGTAGCATCGCCCACGCCACACCTCCACAGACGCATTTATAGGGCGGGCCACATTCATCCATCGTCTGAGGAAAGGACGAGAAACAGAGAGAGAGAAAGTACATCCATGCCCAAGCCGGGATTCGAATCCAGGTCCTCCCCATCCGTAGTCAGTTACGCTAACCTCTAGGCAGGTTGGGTGGCTAAAAACAAATGTAACTTTTTAAAGATGATGACAATGATATTATTCAGCACAGAGCAAATTTAAAACAGTTTAAAAGATTTTAAGTTTATGCCATTAAAAATGTGTTATTTTCCAAAATATTATATATCAGTAGTATTTATATTATCTATTGTAGTCAGTATACTATTTTTTATGTATAATAAATCAGATTTAAATATTTTCTCTTGCGAGTCATTTCATCAGAATCTTTCTATACTTTTAAAATTGATTGAGTTTTGTGTCCTTATTCATATTTTGAAAACTACACATGGTCTAATTTACATACTTTTTTAATGAACATAATTTTAACAAGGTAGAGCATTAATTTCTCTACTTTGTTTAAATTATATTCATTAAAAAATAGCATAGCAAAGCTACAAATACTTTTGTACCCTCAAACTTCACCACTAATTAATCAACTGATATATTTCTTAGTTTAATTTCTCTTAATTGTTAACACTACGTAAATTTAGTTCATAAGTCAGAATAACAAAAAAAAAAAAAAAAAAAAAAAAAAAAAAAAAAAAAAAAAAAAAAAAGAAGACAAATTTATCAATTGAATGAATAATACAGCTTCTCATTATTTAATCAAAGGTAAATTAAATAAATTTTAGTTATTTATTTGAAACAGTTAAGAACTACAAAAATTTTTAATTAATATGTACAGTAAAAGATACAGTAGAAATTTAAGTTTTGTTTGTTAGTTGTTATCAAAAAATATTATTAATAAAACTTGAGAAATGGAAAAATTGAAAAAATTCGGAATATATACTGCATTTTTGTTGGTAATATACATCATAAATTTTCACAAAAGTTGATGTACTGGCATGTTTTCACATTTTTATGCTAATTTTAAGACTTCTTGCTAAATAACAATCGAGTGTTACATCTATTCAATCATTTCAAAATTCCTTCAACTGATGAATTAAAACGATTTCATAATATACTTAAGACTTTTTAGAATTGCCTTTCAGTAGAGAACAATCTATAACCACATCTGATCCAATACGATAACAAAATAATGTGAAAGTTATTTTTATCTTTGAGTTTTCTCAGATATGTTATTGTTTTTGTCGAAGAAATGATGATTTTAAAGCTATACTGTTTAATAATATTTAGAGAAATCTTAAAATATCTAAGACAGATAGGAAATGCTCAGATTTTTCTCAAAATTAGGCAATTCAGGTGTATTCCATTTTAAAAATGGCATTTCTAAGGATTTGGCGACCATTTAGTGAGATTTTTGACGACTTAGAGAGAAACAGATACTTTTGGAAAAATCTATTACCGAAGCTCTAGAACCAAAACTAAAAGAGATCCTAGAACATTCCAGAAGCTTGGCGAAACTCGATAGATTTCACGCCAAATCAAGTATAAATACCACTGCCCGATATAGAATGAGTTAGTACCCTTAATAGGACCACACTCCCAGGCAACAATAAAAACTAAAAGACTCATCTACACAGCAATCCTCAGACCTATACTCACTTATGCTTCTCCTACCTGGAACACTATCAAAGAAAAAGAACTCAAGAAACTGACCGTATTTCAAAATAAAATCCTCAGAAGAATTACTAACGCCCCTTACTACATTAGAAATAAATCTATTCATCATGATCTCTGCCTCAAGCCTCTTCATAATTACATTGCCAGCATTAACCATAAGTATTATCAAAAAGCAACTCACTGCAATACTGCCAATTTCAACAGCATCTTTCAATTTGAAAACTTCAAAGAAGATATCCATCTAAGACCAGTTGCCGCCTACTACTGTAGCGATGCAATTATTTCGGGGCAATGATCCCCCTTTCCTTCTTCTTTCCTTCTCTTTCAATCAATGACTTTTAAAATCACAGGCCAACAGCACTAAAACAAGATGAATGAGTAGAAACCTTAGGGTTGGCACTCAGATTACAAGTTCAAGTTCAAGTTCAAGAATGAGTTAGTGAGGACGATTAGTCTTGAATGTTAGTTTAACGCGTAGAAGCTGTTGTCTGATTGAAGTATTTGAGTCTTCTGTGATTGGAAGTTGTTTTATATTAGCTGATTAGGAGCTGTGTAATTGTGATTTCTACTGTTGGAATTTTCTTTAAACTGTTGAATTTACTACCAGTAAAAGTCTTGGTATTTTCAAGTGATTGTTTTATCGGCTCTCAATCGACACTAACAGCGCTTCGGGGTTCGTGTCCATTGAGATCAATATATATATACCAGTTTTGATAAAGTCAGGAACTAGAAAAAGTGATAAAAACATATTATTTCACTACATCTGTTACGTTATTCAATTGTTTATTTTTTGTTTTGAGAAAAAATGACTTAAAATATCAAGGTAACCAGACTATGACTTCTTTTATTATTGAGAAATCTGAACCCGGACAAATACAAAAATATGTAGCGAATGTTATTGGAGGGCAAGCATCATTATTTTGAAATAGTACAATTGAATCGATTACAAGAAACAGAGAATATTAAACATCAATTAAACAAGGTTCTTCATGTGATGCCACAACTGATGATGAGTGATATATCTAATTAAATTCTCGTTGAGACATAACATATAAGCAATACAGCTTCAAGGACAGATTCTAATTACAACTGAACGAAAGGGCTTAAAGTAAAATTGTCTGAAGTATATTTCATGAGTCTAACCTCTACGTAAGGAGTTCAGTGATGTGTAATTCGCATTAAAAAAGTAGCTGAACATCGAGATGGGATGGAAAATGATTTGAGCCAAGTGTCATTTACTGACAAGTTTCGATTTGATTTAGTGCATGACACTAGATGTTGTTCGACAAGCAGAGAAAGAATATCAAAATAACTTCATATTCTTCCCAAAAAGATCGTGTTACAAGAGCTGTTTATATTGAGCATACGTGTTAGAATAAGCAAGGGTAGGTACATCAACTAAATGTTTGTCAAAATAATAATGTGACTGCTTAAAAGTATCCAAGAAAGTTGCTAAAACTTCATGTGAAATGCAGCCATTAATGAATTCTTTACAATAGTGCATGAAAAGTTATGCCTGTATTATAATGCATGTTTGTCTAATTGAGAATAAACTTGAGGCTGAAACGATACAGCGTAGAGAGCTATCTATTGCTTTAAATTCTTCTGTTTATTGTCATACACACTTGGAAGACGCCTGTTGTGAGATTTAATCATTTCGCCTGAGACCAGGGATTACATGCTTATTAGTAAAGCATTATTTCAGCATTATTTCTCTCTACAATCTAATCATATCACTAAAAACGAATATAAATTAACTGTTCGAAAAGGCGACGTTATAATAAGCATTTTACTTTATTTGTAAATAATCCGTTTTTTATTCTTTACATGTAACTAAATTGTATTTCTCTAGGATTTTTCATGTTCTTATCGTCTTAAGAAAAAAAGTCACAATGTAGAATTTTTTAGCATTTTTCTTCACTGCATTTTGTTTAATTACGCAATGAAGATTGTTTGAATTTTCACACACACACGTAATGATAACAATTTCTTTATTCACCATTTCTGATTCAAGTGTCTTAAGAAATATTATGAAGTGGTCGACCAAGAAATGTATTGTTTCATAAGTCTTTAATTATTTTAAGTTCTTAGAAATCTAAAAAAAGTATTTTTAAATTTTTTTAAATAAAACCAATTCAATTGCCTGTCATAAATTCTTTCGCCAAACTTATAGGGTTGCTGTTAGAAATCAACTAGAAATTACTATTGTTATGAGATGTCTTGACCAAGTCTTGGTGGCAACCCAGCCATTACAAGTGAATAAAAGAAATTATTAGCCTTTTGGGGTTTTTGCACTCCCGTGTATTATGATGTTCTCTTTACATTATTCAAGTGCCAGCGAGGGCACATTTCGTTCCCCACCTAGTGCACATTATTTATTCCTGATCGTCGCCTTGGCATAGGTTCCTTCAAACGCATCTTTGTGATCGAAAACGGAGTGCCAACGGCCACCTTGGCGATAGTCATTAAGGCGTAGGGAAACTCACAGAAACGAGAAGCCTAACTCGATTAGGGACTCGGCGTAGGTCAATAAAACATGCTACTCCAGTGATTAAAAATGCACGCATGTACCTGAGAAAAAGGACCCTCCGAAATTCCCAAAGCAATCGTAAAAGTTTCATTACCGAATGGGAACCCTAGATTTTTCCTCATTGAGCATTCCATGCAAAATTCGAAATATGGTTCATTCGAATTTTTTAGTTCAACAATATTTCTAAATTAAACATTAATAAATGAATTGATGCACAGTTTTATCATTTATAGTACATTAGAGTAAAGAGCCGATTAAAACATTGAACTAAATAGGACGGAAAGTGATTATATAAATGACAAAATTTCAGAAAATTGTATTTAATGATCCCTTATGTTCAATAAATTCGTTTATTTAGATTTGAAATCCTAAAATTAAAAAGTTTTGCAATTATGGAAAAATCTCTATATCATTAAGCAATGTATGTATTAAAAATATCTGTCATATTACAGAAATCTAATTTTTTTCATTTATAATTTTTTATAAAGCTATTTTTATAATTTTCTTTAAATTATTTATTATATATAAATTATTAAAATAAAAATAAAAAAGTTTTTTTTCTTTATTTTGTTAAAACTTTTTTTTTTTGTAACCACATTTTTTTTTTGTTAAAACTCAGTGTTTTTTCTTGGTCTGTAAATAAATTTTCTTAATGATTCTTGGTCAATAAATAAAAATATTTTTAAACTTTATATAATTAGAAAAAAAAGCAAATACTTTCATTATTAATATTTGACTAAATTATCAGTCTTGTCATTCGAGTAAATGAAAAATATATGAGACAATTCTATAGCTATAATTAAGAATATAAAAAAGTTTATTTAGATAGTTTTAAAACAACAGTGTGTGTTTGGTATAGTATTAAAAAAATATGGAAAAAAAAAAATCCAAGGCAATTTTAAAATTAAATAAAAAAATAACCTTTACAAGCAATATAATTAGACATTGTGATCTAAATAATTTAATATATAATTATATAAAGTAAATATTATTTTTAAAAAACGCCAATTTGTTTGGATTGTTACTTTACCTAAGATTTTCTAATGAAAGGTTTCAATGGGAAATTCGCTTTCACTTGAAGAAATGTAGACAGTTAAACTTCAAACATAAGAATAATGAAGAACCAATTAAATTCAATAATTGATGCAATATTTTTCTGGATTAGTCGATTTCAAACCAGCTGCCAATTCTAATGAGAACGTTGGATGCAATATTATGGGAATAGATAGTGTTTAATGAAACTCTTAGATATCACTTATCTCAAAAAGTTTAAAATGAGGTTGTTATAGAATGGTCACTCATTTAGACTATCAAATTTTGTGAACAGGTGTAACTACATTGGTTATCATAAATTAAGGAAAAATGCCTACAATGTAAAAAATTATGAGTGGAACTTAATGAAACTTATACACACTATACAATAAATAAAAAGGTAAAAAATAACATAAAAAGAAATCACCAGATAATTATGGTTTATAAAAATTAGCATGTGTATACGATGAACAAATGGGAGGTGTAAGTTTGGTATAGGAAATGTACCTATAATATGGGGTATGATCTCCTGAGAAGCAATATAGCACATGCAACGATGTATGATGCTCTTAATTATGCGATCTATTAATTGTGAAAGAAGTAGGAGCCATTGCTCTTCCAAAGAAGTTGAAAGCAAGCTAAGATCCTAAAAAGGGAACTGAGAGCAGCTACATGTTGTTAAAGAGTGGTCCAAACATGCACGATTAAGTTATGGTTCATGATCGATCTGGCCACAGTATGCGTTCAGTTGTTTCTTTCTCAAAATAAGCATCCACGATGCCAGACCTATGTGGCCTCGCATTATCATTCTGTAGCACGAAAGCATCACATACTTGTATTTCCCTGGCATAAGGGGTCATATAAGCACATAGGCATAGTGTGAGTATTCAAAGTTACGGGAAAAAGCATGGAGGTTTGTGTATAAACCCAAGGAGATATCACCCCAAACACGGCTGTTTGATGGATGAAAACGAGTTCCATGTTTCCTCCAAATGAAAATGAGCTTAATACCACTTGTCAAAACTAAATTTGGAATCATCCGTAAAAAGAACAGCCCTCCATTGATCACGCATCCAATGGACATGTTGACGTGCCCCATGCAAACGTTCCCACTTATAGCGTGACGTGTGTGGGATGCAAATAATTGGTTGCTTCGTATAAAGAGTACGTTCCTGAAGACTTCGACTATCAGTTTATCTGTAGGCCAACCTTCCAGAGTTTGCAGGGAGTGAGTATATGAGTTCAGTCGGAGTTGCTGTTCTATTCCTTCGTGCGCATAATGACAAATATCGGACATAGGCATTTGTGGCAGTGCATGGCTGTCCTTGGCTGAGCCTCTTGATTGCGGAATCCGTAGATAGCATTTGTTACCAAAATCTACGAATCAAGCGGATTCACATTCAGCCATCTAGCCATTTTTATTTGACTTTGTCCTGCCTCTAGTATCCCAATAGCTCAACATAGATATTGTTCGTCAAATGATGCCTGGAGGCCATTGTTAAAATTTTGCTATGCCAGATTTCTAATCTCAGACACGCAGCAACAATTGCCGCCTTGATCTGAGACATTCATTTTAAGCTTCTCGTAAATGAAGTTTCCTACAGCTGCGTCTTTATTTTGTATAATTTCATATTGTTCAGCTGCTTTTACTGATCAACATATTTAAATTTGATTAGTTTTAACCCTTCTTTGCATTATGGTGGAAATTTCCATCATAACCTATAATGCCCAAAAAATTATATAAAAGTACAAGTTCACTTTAAGTTGATCGTATTTGGATACCTTTTTAATGTCCATTGTATAAAAAGAAACATAGCTGTCAAAAATAAACAAGTGTCATTATCAGTGAAACGAGCTTAAAGTTGTCTCATTCCGCTGTTTGTTGTAGTTGCAATAAACGTATGATTTCGTTTATAATTTTGTTTTATTATATTAGAAATTCTATTGCTAAAAAATTGAAAATGAGTCGAAGAAAGGTTTGTAACACGTGTTTCTGTTATTTTCCTCTTTTATTTCTATTTAGTACTAAGTTAATGATCTAACTTTGGATGATGATGGAAATTTTTAGCATATTGTTTTTTGCTAAATTTATAATATAAATATATACTAAGATTTCTTTAACCATTTTTCCTTTAATTTTGAGCATGAATTATATCAACTTGATTTATTTCACCAATAAAGAAAAAATCATGCAAAGAAGGGTAAGAGAATAATCACTATTTTTGTGATTTTCCTTAATAGTTGAAAATCAGTATAGTTTCTAAAATTCTTGATTTAAGCTAAATCTAGCAATTGTACCAGCCATGGAATGATTTCAATTTGCTGAAAGTATTCCAGTATGTAAATTGGTACCACTTTGCCAAAATGGTCTACCAGAAAATGAACTCAATTAATCAACAACTCAAAGTAAAAATAAAGCCTTAAATTTATATTTATTTATATTAATTTTTTTTTTATAAATAAGCCTTGTAATCATGAATGTAATGCTTAGAAATATATGGGCACTGTATGTATGTATATGTCTATCACATATATACTGTAAGTGTATAGCGCTATATGTACCACAATAGTATATATTAAATATAGTTACCGAAGATTGAACTAACATCTTCAACAGAATTTTATGATGTTTTCAACAATAAATTATTTTGATTTGGAACTTAAAAAATAATAATTAATACTTATATATCTGTGTATATATATGGGTATATCTTTATTAAGTAAAAAAATACTAGTATTTTTGATAAAGTTATCATAATCATTTTTAACTTCAGATATCAAAATGAGTACTTTCACATTTACAGCCAATACAATGAAAAGATAATTGACATTAATGTAAAAATTATCCAGTTACATT
>JAPDSC010048352.1:16308-36939 GCA_026290005.1 Latrodectus geometricus
TGTTTAAAAATTACTTCTTTATTTACTCCCCTAACATTTCCAAGAATAAATTATTTTAAACAATAGAAATGAAAAACGCTTCTTTATTTTTGTGTGCATTAAGACGAGGAGGAATATCATATGAAAGAATAAAATAATAAAAAAATGAATGTTGTTTTAAAACATATGAAACATAAATTTAAAGCGGCAATATTGAAAAGTAAAAGATTTATTAGATTTATTTTTTTAGTCATATGAAGAGAGAAAACCTATTATAAAAAGAGAAATATGAAAAACTTGTTTTTTTTTTAAATATAAACTTGTATAACGAAAAATCAAAAATTAGTTGTTTTATATTTCAATTACATGACGAGAAAAATCCGATTATAAGAAAATAATGCGTAAACATATTTTTTCTTTTAGAAAGCAAATAATCATATTCTTAAAAAAACATCTATTACAGAAAGATAATATTCTCTTTGTTCTTTAAGAATATATTTCGGGCTTATGTTGGATTAATGGAAAACAAAATAGGGTTGTTTTGTGTTTCAATCAATTGAAATAAAATGATGTATTTCAATGAGAAAAAAAAAAAACTACTTTACGAGGATTATATTATGTAATGCCTTGCTATATTAGGATTTTCACCTTTCAGCAATATAAGAGGTGGTTTGATTTGATGTTCAACGGTCGTTTTCTGCAGGGCTAAGCAGATCAGAATCTACGACTTCAAAGTTGGTTTTGAATCCACTACAAGTAACCAAGACAAAGGTGGGATTCAAATCCACGAACTGTTGAACCGAAGGCAAGATAGCCAACCACTCGGCTACCAGCCAAGTGGTTATGTCTGAGAAAATATTTGCTGAATGTCTGAGAAAATATTTGCTGAAATATTAGCATAAGTAAAGCGCAAGAATGAATGGAATAAAGTGGAAAAGTCTATGAATGAAACAAAATGTAAAAAACTACAGATCCCTTTCAACACTTGAAAAATGGCTTATTGTTGGTTTCCGTTAAGGCTCTCGATTTCGAAGACATGAAATCTTAACTGGGATTTCAAAATCAGCTATATAGTCTGGTTTTTAAATCTGAAACCAGATTATTTGTGTCTCCGATGAGTTGTACGGCAAAACAGTACTACAAATATCAAAAATCTTTAACCAAGGTTCTTCCCAAAATATATCATTTGAATCATGGCAGAGAATTGCAGACAATAGGAATGTATAAAGGGTGAAAAAATGTACTCATTTCTGAAGGAAATGCCAAAGTTTATTTTTAGTGGTGTAGGAAAAGGACAAATTGGATGTCCTAGGATTATGAATAGAAAATGTGGGTGGGTGACTCACGCTATATATTATTATGTACTCATGGAAGACTTCGAATATAGCGAGAACCTCTCGAAGTGATGAACCATCTCTCCTTACTTGCACTGTGCAAAGGTCTGGTGACAGTATTATGATATTGTCATATTTATAAAAGTTGTACCCTGGCGTTTCTTGAAGGTGAATAAATGACTTAAGATATTTAGACATACTAACCGATCAAGTATTCCTTTCAAAGATGCATTTTTACTTTGATGGCAACTGATCTTTGTCTTAATATATCAATCGAATATAGCGAGAACTTCTCGAAGTCATGAACCATCTCGCCTTACTTACACTGTGCAAAGGTCTGGTGGCAGTTTCCTGATATTGTCATATTTATAAAAGTTCTACCCTGGTGTTTCTTGGAGGTGAATAAATAGCTATGTGATATTTAGATATACTAACCGATCAAATATACCTTTCAAAGTTGCCTTTTTACTGTGATGGCAACTGATCTTTGTCTTAATCTTAAACCTTTTATGGTTCATTAGAAAAAAATTCTGGAACACATCTGAATAAGGGCGATAATCCCTAAAAAATGTTCCTGCAGATCTTTGTTATATAAATGCTTTCCTAAATCATTTTATTACTAGCCGATGACAACTCGATACATTCTGTAATACATTTAGAAGAAGCGACTCACGGCTGAGATTTGGTCACTCTTGGAACTTTTTCATAAAGTTGCCAAAAATCTCGCCATTTTGCACAAGCGAGGTTGGAATTGGTCAGAATCGCTCATCTGTGATTGCTTGGAATGGCTTGGATTGCCAGAAAATTTTATCTATCGCCAAATATGGAAAAATAGTGACCGTACAGTAAATCTCAGCTGCGACTCACTTCTATGTTCTTGCGTCAAGCAAGAAACACCCCAGCTCTAATTTAACAGAATAGGCAATTACAATCAGATATATTAGATGCCATACTAATTAATCTTATATTAATCACAAACCATAAATGCACCAAACTTTTCAAAATTGAAAAATTTCTGAAATATATCTATCGACTTAAGTACCTTCTTATCCCTCAGCCGAACCACCTCGAAGAAAATGTCGACAACTTACATTAATAATAATTGGAAAACAATCCTAATAGATACATAAAATCTAAACCTCATGAGAAGTTACAGTTATTGCATTCCATCAACCTAGAAGCAACTGTAAGCCAAATAATTTGTAGAAGGTATTAGGGGAAAAAATAAAAAAAGGCATTGGTGCCAATAAGAGACTATCATCAACTATCACAAATTTTTTTAGTTTACAGTCAGTTGTTGAGAAAAGTCGTAAGCTTGTTAACCTTAGGTATAGATTTCCGGCTCTTCATTTCATGATACAAATAAATGGAAAAGCATTATTTACATGCACCATTAATAAGATGCACCACTTGTATGCTTGCACACATGTATGCTTTTATGGGCACGTTGGCCTGGTTGGTTAGAGCGTCGTTCTATTTACCAAAAGGTGGTGAGTTCAAATCCCAGCTTAGTTCACTAATGGCGATTATAGCTCGTAAAATTTGTCGGATCACAATGCCCTCCATGTTCCCATTCCAAATTAATACCTCTGGGGATGGTTGGAGCCAGGCTACAGGTCTTCACTTTTTTCAATCTCTAAATTGGAAGATTCAAATGGTGGTATCATCTATGAGAAAAAAGTTGTACTTCCACCTTCGTATGAGGGTGCTCTATTCAAAAACGGAAGACGCTCTCTCTCTGACTTCATTCGCCTAGTCTCTTGATAGGAGGGCTTGGCGTTGCCAAGTGTCATTAGTAACAAAAACAAATGCACCAACGTTTATGGAATAAATTTAAATTCAATTTAATAAATTTAGTTTTATTTTAACTCCTTTGTTATAGGCCAAAATATATTATTTAATATAAGAAAATATCTTAATATATATTAATATTTTTTAGATCAGGAAATAATTTTTCGAAATCGAATGAGCCAGAGAACTTCAAAAATTTGTTTCATATTTATTTAAGCAAAAACTTTAAACTGTACTTACAAACCTTACATATATTTTTCAAATAGATATTTTTAACGGATGAAAGGATAGTAAAACATAATTTCTAAAAATGCTGACAAGTTCAATGCTTGAAAAAAATATTGCAAAGCAAAGGCAAGAAAAATCAAGATTTTATTTGCAAGACAGCAAAAAAATAAAATGTGTCTAACATACTTTCTCTTTTATGTGATACATTTTGAATTTTTGAAGTTTCAGTTTTTACATGAATAAAAATTGTGACTTTAAGCAATCTGAAATAAAGACATATTTTTTTAAGTTAAATTTAAATGGAGTTTAAAAGAATTGGAAATGAGTGCGAAGGCTATTTATGTAAGATTTGGGGTCACAATTTAATCTGATCGAGAAAATAAAATTGCTTATTCATTTGATAACTAAAAATGCAGAAAGAACTTCAGTGAGAAATGAGACCATCCAAAAAAATATGACATTAATTATGTTCACAGTTAGAAATTTTAAAATGGAAGACACGCGTATTTCTGTTATGAGAAAGGGATTAATAATCTTCACTCATTTTCATCTCCCATGAAATAGCATATTACTTCATTAACAACACAAATCAAGCTTCTTTTCGTAGTAATTTGACATTTCCTAATCATGAATACATATTGCAAATTATTTTTTTTCTCTAAAATGTTATTTTAGGCACATCAAAAAATGAACGCAAATTATTTAAAAATATCTGAGTTCTTCCTACTTAAGCAATGTTAAATAACAACTGAGTGTCATATCTTGAGATAAGGGCTCAAAATAGTCTAATTTTAATTTTTCAATATAAAAGTTTCAATCAGCCACTACTGAACAATGAGAAACGGTTCTTGCATTATTATTTTCTGCATACAAATTCGTGCATATGATTGCTTGGAAATTTTCCGGGTTTTCAATCTTACGGTACGTCTCATAACTCATAAACAGTTCTTCTAGAAAATAAAATAAATATCATGTATAAAAGACTTACAACGACTTTTAGTTAGATAGACTGTCCCTTAAGCGGTATCAACTATTTTGAACATAAGAAACACACACACACACAAAAAATAATATGTATATTAACCACAGGTAAATTAACCGCATAATTTGACTAATAATAAAAAGTTAAACAACTATGACGTAATCGTACGGCCATTCACAAAAAAGAAAATATCAATGGATGTTTATACATAGTGAAAGAATAATAAAATGGCTGCAATGGGCTGGATGGTTAGGGCGTCGTTCTAGTAACCAGAAGGTAGCGAGTTCGAATCCCGGCTTATCCGATGAACCGACATGTTTACTAATGGTGACTGGGAAAGTAAAATATGTCGTGGTCACAATGTCCTTCATGTTCCCATTCCAAATTAATACCTCTGGGGTGTTAGGAACCAGGCCTTGGGTCTTCTCTGGCATCCTATCTCTAAACTGGAAGACGCAGATGGTGTTGCCATCTTTGAGCCAAGTCATACTTCTACCTGAGGGGGTGTTTTTTTCTAAAACGGAAGAAGAGGTCTTTCTGACCTTTGTGTGTATTCGTCCAGTTTCTGACGGGCAGGCTTCGCTTCGCCATAAGTCATAAGTAAAAACAGCAAAATAAGAAGTAAAAACAGAAACATAAAAATGCATACCTGTCAGAAATGAAGATTTCACATTAAATATGGAAATAAGGATTTTCTGGCATGCACATTTTTTCATTTAATTTTCCATGATTTCACATCAGTGCCTCATAATTCATGAATCAGTTTATTAATTAAAAGGAGGAATAAATGAATATATATTTAGATAATCCTATAAAAGCAGTGATTTTGTTGTGCAGCTAGGTTTTTTGTATAATTTGTAAATTTTCTACATACATGTCTCTGAATTTGATTTATCTTAATCCATCTTAAAATTTAATGATCCAAAACCAATTCGAGCAAGTCATGCAGTTGTTAAAACTATAAAATTTAAAAAAAAAAGTGTAATTTGGGAAAAAAAAAACTCTTCCAATATTGTAACAATATTCCAATATTGTGGAATATTTGCGAGAGGTTAATTTGTAGATTTCATTGTTTGAGATAGGTTTAAAACTATTTTATTTTGTCAAAATGATCTCTTTATTTACTAGAATCTTGTATTATCGTATTAGTAGCTAATAATTTATAGTTTTATTAATGTTAATATTTAATCCTATGCTACAAATTAATTCAACATTAGTTTCATCTTTGATGAATTTATTAATTAAAAAATAAATAATCAGTTTTTTTTTAATTCACATGCGTCGAAAAATAAGTATTTTGCAACTGAATATTCAAGAAATAAACATTTCTTATGTACAAAGAAGAAATACAATTCTAATTTTTTAATTCTTCCCGCAATTTAGTTATCATAACTTCAGATTTTGCGTCAGTAATTTTCATTGAACTAATACCAGAATTATTAAATGATATATCAATTTATAATAATATAGCTTCTTACTAATTGCAATCCCAAAAAGGTATTAGTATTTTTTTCTGCTTATTATATTGTAGAAAAACATCATATGAAAGTGGATTACGTGTTTTCAGTAATCATTTATCTACATTTAGAATTGTGTTAAAAAAATACTGAAAATATCTTATAGCAGCACACATAGAGTACTTAAGATATCAGAGATTTGATATTTATGTCTTATTCTTTTAGTTAATGACATTTAAGTTTGTTGTACCATATAACATGTTTTACTACCATTCTTGCAAGAATACTCATTTAAAACATTTTTCAGATGAAATTTATTTTTGGTTACGAGGTCAACTGATATAGTTGACCTCGTAATCAAAAAATTTCCGTGGGATAAACCCCTCCGCCCCCACGGTAGATTTCCAGGAAAGAAAAAAAAACAATAATTTTCCAGGGGAAGGTTAATATATTATAGTTGAAGTAGTAGAATGCAGGTGATATGTTCGAAGTAACCATTCCAGTGTTTGGTTCTTTTTAGGCTTAGTGTCATAAGCCTCTAAGATTTGTTGGAACACAAATAAATTTTCCAAGCGAATTTATTTTGGAGCTTAACTTTTAGTGATGTGTTTTATATGGCACATTGGCTATCATAATGTTCCAAACTCCATTAGTACACCTATCATTTAAAATGTACTTTCCTCGTTTTTTTACAGTAGGTGTTAAATGGGTTGCTTTTACTTTGAAGTACATTAATTTTGTTCCTCGCCTTGTTTTTCCAATCACAGCCTCTCCCGAAAAACATGAACTTCTGAATATACTTGATTTATCAGAAAATATGGCTTTCCTCTAAAACAATCTTTCGAAGTTTATATTATCGTTTACAAAATGTGATATCTTATATCATTTCATCGTGATTCCAATAAGTAATAAGCAAAAAGTTTTGGTTTGTACAGCTAAATATTTTAGTTAATGTTTTGTAATTATTGTTTAAATTGAAGTACATTTATTCTATGGCTTATTTTCTCCTTTAAGATAATATTAGCCTTGGTTTGAAATTGGGTGGCAGTTCAGTTTAATATTTATTTTTATCCATTACGTGAAAAATTTTCATGCGCAACATAGCATTTTCTATTAACCATCAGCACAATGTATTACGTCTACACTTTTAAATTAAAATTATATTACTTTTTCACCTCTTAGCTTTTGATTTAAAGATATTTTATCACTACATTAAAAAATTTAATAGTTTAAAAACTTGTTAGAAATTATAAGTACTATTGTATTTATTATTTTAAAATTAAAGTTTCAATTTCAGCAAATTCTTCTAGAATATTTCAGCATTAATTGCTGTTTTCTCTTATAGCAATACTGATAATATTGTTGTAAGTACTCAGAGAAGCCTTCTAGTAAGGTTTGCTTTCTCGTGAGACTTCGCGAAACCTAAAAATTTGAGCTCGTAATATTTAGTCCTTGGTAAACCTAGAAAAAATAAAAGGAAATGACAAAGTTAACAGATTTAGTATGAAATCATCCACTTGACGGTTAAGCATAGACTTGATTGGAAGCTTTTCTGGCGCATATTTCAAAATATTCTGTAATATCCTAAAAGATAGAAGAAATTCATAAACTATCTCCTGTATTCCAAAAAAAATTAGATTAATTTGAGCTTTAAAGTATATGATACCATATATTAGTTTGGGGAAAAATTAATCCATTATTTTTTCGTTAGACGTCTGTAATGATCGATATCTCGTGAGATATATATCAAACAATTTCAGATTTATGCTCGTTGGAAAGCTGACATTGGACACTAAAATATCCTCTTGCGGTTTTTTGTTTGATTAATTCAGTTACGAATACAAGGTTTTAAAAATGGAAGACAACAAACAGAAAATTCGATACATTTTCGTTTTTCTCTTGTAACGGCGAAGAAGATTGCCAGGTGGCTAAAATTGTGAAAGGTGTTTATCGTCCTATATAAGACTGTAACAACCAGTTACGTACAATTTTTGTTTCGTTGATTCCGTTCGGGTATATTTGATGTTAGAGATGCACCTCGCATGTGGATACAGCATCGTCGAAAATATCTGTAAAATATCAAAAATGGTCGAAGTTGACCGCAAATCAGCAGTAGTAACGCGCAAGACCTAAAAATCTACATGAAAACTGTTTTAAGCCTTTTTACAAAGCGAATCCAAAAGAAGTTACATAAAGTTCACGTGAAAATAATGGATTTCTTTTTCCCCAACCTAATATATTGTAGTACTCTTAATGATAATTGCCTCGATTAGTTTAACTAATCAAGGCAATTATCACGTTTTTATGATGAAAAGCAAAAGTGTTTTGTAATTTATCCCTGTATATATACATATATATTAATGAAAATAAAATTTTCTTGTCTCTGTAAGTGTTTACTATAAATCCAAGAAACTCGAAGATAACAATATGAAAGCAAACGAATATCATGTCTTTTTATGATGAAAAATTTCATGACATAATTTAATTAATATCTTTTTATATTATTAATATCTATGTATAGTATCTATCAAAAACATATACTTAAAATTGCAATTGGGAATATATTAATTATTCTTTTGATTTAGAGCTTCTATATATTAAATTATATGAAATGCGAAACCAATACTTCTCAATCCGTGGACACTTAAAAGGAAAAATATGATCCGTCAGATCATACTAGTTTTACGATCAATGATGTCACTGATTAATACTTAAATTAAACTTATATGTAACTAAAATATGTCGGCTGTTGGCTGAGTGGTTAGCGATCCTGACTCCTAGGCTGTTGGCTCCGGGTTCGAATCCCGGTTCAGGCATAGATGTTTTCTTTCTCTGCATTTCTTTGTCCTTTCTCCTGCGATGATAAAATAATAAGGCCCTTCCTGTAAACGGATTTGTGGTAGTGTGACGTGGCTAATGCAACTCACCTCCTTGACTTGGCTCACAGGTGCCCACCGGGTAACGCTAAATAAGTAGGACAATCTGGTGGAGTATGCCCTCTGCTGGAGATTTTGGAACTAAGTATTTTTTTTCGAAATTCTATAAGCGTGTCTTGTATATAGGCCATATGCAAAATTTTGTTGCATTCCGCTTATCCGTTTGCTCTGCAGGATTCCTTTTATATGGAAAGTATAATTAAAACCAATAGGTATGTAAAAATGAAAGTATGTGTGTGTTTGCCTTTTATGCATTACTACACCATTCAATTTCCATGTATTTTTATAAAATTTTTGAATGCACTTCCATTAAGATTTCTGACGTCATACATCTATTCTATGATAGGTGGCGTGCGTGCATACAAATTCAATCGAATGTAAAAAATGACACTTCAGTTTTACGAACTTAATATGTATCACTACAATTGATATACATGGCATTTCTGAAATCATCAATGTTTCAATGCACATGATATGTTAGCAGCTATAAACAACGGTATCAATATGTTCAATTTCAGTGTTCAAACAAAATACCAGGTGAAGTGGCAGAGTATGAGTTATCGATACTCTAATTAACCAAAGCAAATTATCAGTAATCCAACGGAATTCTTGCATTTTCTCGATTTGACAGGTATACCACCGCATACTTTAAAATTGAAAACAAGTGCGCTTATCAATCTTCTGTGAAACATCAGTCTAGCATAACTCTGCTGCGGTACAAGACTTTCAGTGAAAAAGACGATGAAAAATGCCATCGAAGCCAATAGTTTGAATCGAAACTCAAGACTGAAGATGTACTATTGCTATGTATATTTATGATCTCGAAAAATACGCCATTTGAATTTAAATGGTTAGTTTCCAGCCGACTCACATTAGCAATGACCATCAACAAAGTGAAAGACTGTATGGGCTAGATTCAGAAAATTCAAAATCCTCTCGAGAACAACTGCTGTGGTCAATTCATGTATTGGAAAGTTGTTCGATCCATTCGTGTATGCACCAGACGGCAAAACGAAAAATATCGATTACTTTCGAACATTCGAACAAATAAAACTTGTAAAAACACACTTTGAAATACTTTCTTTATGAAAATGAATAAGCTTCAGTAAAAATGGGACAATTTAAATGAAAAGATATCTCATAATGAGTTTCCTTAAATTTACTTTCTTACTTGACTATTGCAACGAGTATCGAATAAGATAGTTTAAATTATATAAAAGAAGCTTTATATAACATAATTCGTATAGAGAAGGAGAGAGTAACCTCACGCGGGTCTCAATAATTACAC
This sequence comes from Latrodectus geometricus, assembly GCA_026290005.1. Lineage (NCBI taxonomy): Eukaryota > Metazoa > Arthropoda > Arachnida > Araneae > Theridiidae > Latrodectus > Latrodectus geometricus. The sequence goes on from JAPDSC010048352.1 coordinate 26,304, forward strand.
TAATACAATAGTTTTCTATTGCTTTTCACACTTTAATTTCTAGAATGACATTTAATGAACTGCCTAGGAAAATAAGTAGTTATCACCCAGGTTCTTTGTTAAACATATTGTAGGTTTGATTCTCACTTCGAATGTTAATGTTTTTAATGGTTGAGAGTTCTTCTTTAAGCAATAGGTTAAATTAGGGTAACAGTAATCCAAAATATGTTTATTAGAAGAGATGTGTTCAGTTAATAATTTTTAATTTACTAATTAGATTTCTTATTTAACTTTAAGTACAAAACTTTCTTTTCCTTTAAATACAGACAAAAAATTTTAATAAATGTTACCTTTATATTTTATAAATATCCATTTCTTTTGAAATACAATCTTTTTTTATAATATATAAAAGATATATCATATAAAAGGAATATCGTATAAAGATATTCAATATGAAAGAATGCAGTACTGAAAAATAAAAATTCTCTAAAGAAATCCTTTTCATATGTAGCGATACATTTTTTTAAGAAAAGTTATTCTAAATTAAAAAATAGAATAAAAACTGTGTCTGACAAATACATTTATGTACTTAAAAATATGAATTACATATAAATATTAAATATGAAATATATTTTTTCAAGTTTTGATTTTAATAAATTACATTATGTAAATCTTTGATGATTTATAAGAAAAAAAAAAAAAAAAAAAAGAGGAACTTTCCATAAATCTTTGATGATTTATGAAAATAAAAGGATTTTTCTAATATAAATTCAAAAAGTTCAATTTGGTATTACTTTTTGTCTGCATATAATTTTCTAAATAAAATATAATTCAATATGGAACAGTAATAAAACTCCCATAAAAAATCGTATCTGTGATGAAATTTCGTATATTTGTAATTAGTACTTCATTATAATTAAACCAAATTAGTTAAAGGAAATTATAAATCTAAAATATGAATAACCAATTACGAATTTTAATGAGCAAAGGTTATAATATTTTTAAAAACATGACAGGATTTCTCTCTCGTTTTTTATTGAAACACGCATTCTACTCATTTTAAAATGCTTCACTTGGGAACAAATTTTTCTCGGTAAATTTAATTATATTCTGAAAAAATATAATTAAAAATGTATCGAAAAGAGTTTTTCCTAAAACCAAATAAATAAAGGAACTTTTATATATGTTGTATTATAGCTTTTATAGAAGAATTTTAATCTATTATTAAATTATACAATTTACATAGTATATATATAAAAATATTCATAATATTACTTAATGCAGTAAAAATCTCAATATTTGATTATTTTGATCAAAAAACATCCCTTGATGATGAGATTCATGTGGGATATATTTTCGTTTCAAATTTAAAAAATATACTCATAAATAAAACTTAATTATAAATGCAAAAGCTAATTATTTATCAATAGTTTTTTTTTTAAATCAAACAAAAAATTGTAAAAAAACTTGTTTGGAATGAATGATTCTTTAGCGAAAATTAAAATAATTTATTTTAAATTTTATTTTAATTTTTATTACTAAGAATTTTATAAACGGAAGTTAGAAAGAAATATATCTTTTCCCATTTTAGTAATCTGAAGGCTCTTATTGGTATCAAAATCCTCAACGGAAGTTTATTCTCTTTTATGAATTCAAAACAAATCTTTTTAATGAATAAATCTCTCAATAGAAAAGCAAACTCAATATCCAGCTTCCGCAGAAGTGAAGCCTGAATATGCAATGTAATATTCTAAATATGCTGTTGCTAAATATGCAATGTAATCTCTCTTAGTTTGCGGATTCGTTTCACAACTCAGGAAAAAATATTGATTCCCTTTTAAAAAGGTTCTCATTAAATATGCTTTCGTGAAAAATTCAACAATTCCAGAAAAAAGCAACCAATTTTTTCATTAAAATTGAAGAAAATATTTATGTAAAAAACACATCTTTCAAAAATGATTTTTTAAATGTGCTTCTTTCTTGACTATTTGTGATGAGCATTTTTTAAGGACTAAAAATTTTTATATATACTGGAAAAAGCATATTCATGCATAAAAAAATTATTTCATTGTGAAAAGCATCACTTTTAAAAACAGATTATTATAGGTGATTTAGTTATTTTTGGTAAATTTATGCTATTATTCAACTAAATGAAACATAATTTGAAAAAAAAAAATAATTTTTACATCATTTTTCTGAAAACTGGAAGATATAATATGTTTTTAGGAAATTTATGTACGTTTTATCATTTTATTTTTCAATTCTTTTGCAGAAAAATTTTAGAAATTTTTGTACTAATCTTAAACTTTTAGAAAATGAAAAATACTGAGGTAATATAATCTCTGAAGAAATACATCAATACATTTCTAAAAATATGATGCATCCCTACGGATGTAAAAACTAACTTTAGAGCTCTTGTAACTTCCAAAATATTCATCTGAATAAAATATAATTCTATATAAAGAAACAAACTCTATATCTACCTTTTTTAAAACCCTAGAGAATATATGTAAGGGGAACATTTGTAAATCATAAAACAGAAACTTTCGATCTGGTATTTTAAAAGTCCTTCTTAATTTTTCATTATGTATATATTAAGAGACTTTTAACAGATAAAGATAATACAAAGAAGAAACTATACAATTTAATATCAATGAGACAAAATCAGGAAAAAATCAAAAAAAAAAAAAAAAAACAATGTAATTTAATATAATTAAGGAAAAAGCATAGGGACCATCTTCAACAGGAAGGAGATGGTTCGCTATGCAAAAGAGACACCCTTTTCTGACTAACACGAAAGACAAAGGTCTAAAAGTATTCGTGTTATTCCCCCCCAGACTATATATATATATATATATATATATATATATATATATATATATATATTGCAAATAATGCTGTGCGTTTCATTCTGGGACAGAAGAAGCAGATTGAAAAGCAAAAACATCAGAATTGGGATTAATAATGTCACTCTATCAGTCATAATGGTTTTTTATGTTCTTTTACTATCCTTGAAGAAAAATTTAATTCTGAAAACATCAGGATGCTGAAGATTGGGACACTTCCAGATGACAGACAATTGTGTCAAAGATGGTTGAAAGAAGGATGTGACACGTTCTAGGGATGGTTCTGTTGACAGAAGGATCTCACCAAGCCTTGACCGAGGTTTCTACAGGCTTGCTATGGTGACCCGCAGACCACTTCACTTCAATCAGCATTTTGAAGCAAAAATTAATTAATGATAGTATTCTTAAGGGTACAGGGTACTCCTCCTAGATCAAACAGGGCCATTATTCGACGATTGGAATCTCAGGGCCGACATTCATGGCGCTTCTTAAGGGCGTTGTTATTGAATCAAGGATATAGATGTTTCCATTTGCAATAAAATGAGTCTGGGAACTACTTTTTGGCAGATTCATTAGGATACAACTGTGGAGGGTCTGATCCTGCAATAATTGATCATCATGGTTCGAGAATGCATATAATTAGAGATCATTACTTCTTTGTATTTTTACTCATTTGAAGGCCCTGCATTTTATATATGATATGCGTCATTCGATAACATTGAGCTTCTACTGTGAATACCGAATGCAATCTATCAGCAGAATAATGGTAGACCTTGCACAATGGTAACTAGCAACATGTTCTACAATGTATCTAGAACCATAGCAACCTGTTTCCTTAGATCTCTTACCAATTGAAAATATATAAATGTAAATAGCTGTCTTTCGCTTATGTTACCACTGTCGTGTTCAAAAAAATAACAGCAACTAAATAAATGGTTGATAGAGAGAATGGACAGTTGTCGGTTTGGAAAAAATCCATATGGTTTTTGAATTTGTATATAGGCTTCATTCTGAATGTATTGCCAGAAAGATTAGCCCAATGCATTTCTGAATGTATACTAATTAGAACAAATTAGTCAAAATTCACTCTATTCATGAACATTTCAAAGGAACATAAACATCTGTTGTTGTTTATTAACTGTTTTTTTTCTGCCTGATGTTTATAGGATCTATAATAAAAAGTAAATGAAATGTTATTAAAGTTTGGTTATTTTACTTGGCTCTCTTAAGATTTTGTTTGTTTGTTTTTTTTCTTTTGCATTTGATTGTTAATTTAATTACATATTACAATTTGTATTCTGAACCATCACTAACATCCACGCTCAAAATAGAATTGAATAAAATTAATAAACTAAAGATTAGACTGTCAGTTATTCAATTGTACTATCAGCACTATTTAAGGTATATTCATTAAGTTTGATGTAAAATTCTGAAGAAATACAAATAGAAAACCAAAAATGTTCAGATAAGAATAAAATACATAACTTTAATCTCAATCTCTAAAGTTTCTTTTTTATTTACAATAATAAATAAATTTGGAATATAACAGAAAAATATTATTCTCTAGAATGTCAGACAAAATGAATTAAAAAATATTCTTTAAAGTAATTTCGAAGGCTTTGATTTCTTTATGAATACTCTCACGCTCTTAAATATTATTTTGCATAAAAAATTGGAATAAAAATTAAAACAGTGCTATTAAGTTATATGCATATGAAGTATTAAGCTAAAAAAATTATCAGTTTAGTTATTTTGCAGAAACATTATATAAATTATGTCCTATTAACCATTATTTTAATACTTGATAAATTAACATTCATTACTTTTAGTCTTGACTATAAATTAATGCTTCAATTAATGATTTGTAGATTCAGTTCTCCTTTTGGACATTAAAGATCGTATTGGTAATGAATTCACTTTGAGCTGTTTCTCCTGGTTGAATTAACTCCAGCAGAAATAGACCATAGAGACGTAATGGAGTCAATAAGTCTTAACTTGCGCCATTAAATCACATAATAAAAGAACCAAGTTATTTTTAGAACAATTTATTCCACAAATTTAATTTTTCAAATTTAATAATTTTTTAATAAATATATATTTTTCAAAAATTCTGCAATTCTCAATTTTTCGATGTCATCTAATTTTAACTTGAGCTCTAAGTCGGTCATTGATTACTTTGTGATCTGGCGATCAATTCCCAACACTGATTATAATACTTTCTAAAGGCTATGAATGCTTTTAAACTGCGTATTCAGCTCTACTGAAAAAGAATAACTATTGAATGATAAACCAACGATATAGTATTTTAACCAAAGCCTCAAACTCGCCTATTTGTCGTGATTGTCGATATTTTCCACATGCTTGAATCTTCCACTTTAAACATTCGAAAATAAAGTTCAGCTTCAAGAAAACTGAAAGAAAATAGTTCCCAAGGCCTTACAATGTTTTTGTCAAATGAGGAAAATCATTATCAGAAAGATCACAAAGGAAAGAAATAATTATACATGAACACAAGACATACATATCTTACAAAAATAATGAATTCGATTTTTAAAATTTAAACAATTTACAGCATTTGTTAATTTTATAAGTAAATATTTTCATTCTTTTAACTATTCTAATCCTTAAAAGAGAAATATTTAGATATATAGAGAGAAGTAAGAGAACATAGAAGGAGTTTCTTATATAATGAAAGAGTGTTTTCAAAGTTTAAATAATTTCCTTTTTCTAAATATATTAATTCTAATCATTAAACATTCATACTTTTAATAATTGTGTAATTTATTTTTAATTCCTGATATTTTAGAAAGTAAGACAGATGTATCATAAGGAATAATATTTGTATTTCTTTCAATATACAAGAAGCAATAAAATCCAAACGTGATTTGAAAAATCCATTAACAAACATTAGAGTTTCAAGCTTTGAAAAAATACTTAAAATAAACAATAATCAAGTTTTATATTTACTTAATAAAATTTTCCTGTAATAATATAATCAAGGGTTTATTTGATCATCAAAACATCATTACTATAATATTAATTTAAAAATTCTAAAAACAAATAGTTACATCAATATACTTTTTGAAATAATTTTATCTTTTAACAGTTAGACTTAAATTAGAGTTGCCTACTAACCTTTTGTTCCAACGTGTAAATTTCGCAAATTATACTTTTTAAAATAAAATAATTTTATTAAATTATTTAATATTTCATGTAAAATGACACTTATAAATTGATTTTTTTACTGAAAATCTAAATTTTATTCAGTTACAATTTTAATTACAATAATTAAAAGAATTTTGGTAAAATATTAGTGTAATTAGAATATATTAAAAATACTAAGCATCTCAAATTTGAAGTATTATTTTCTTACAATGGAATCCAAAGAAATCCCACAGTATATATATATATATATATATATATATATATATATATATATATATATATATATATATATTTTAACAAGCTTTACTATTTTGGTGATAGATAATATATTCGAAAATAGCTCATTTTTAATTTCATAAACTTAAAACCTTTTAAACTGTATTAAATTTGCTCTGTGCTGAATAATAACATCATTGTCTTTGTCTTTAAAAAGTTACATTTGTTTTTTTGCCGCCCAACCTGTCAAGTGGTTAGCGTAACTGACTATTGATTGGGAGGACCTGGGTTCGAATCCCGGCTCAGGCATGGATGTACTTTCTCTCTTTTTTTTCTTGTCCTTTCCTCAGATGATGGATGAATGTGGCCTTCCTTATAAACGGTGTTGTGGCGTGGGCAATGCTATTCGTACCTCCGTGACTTGGTTCACAGGTGCCCACCGGGTAACGACAAAATGAGTAGCAGATTTTCCGGCCTTGTAGCGGCAAATGGGCTAATGCTACTTACTTGCTCAAGGGTACCCGCCATTTGAAATAAAAAAAAAACATTTGTTTTTATCTCTAAAGAGTGTCTTTAGTTAAACATTATAACATCCTGTAAATTCTGTTCATTAATTTTTTTAGAGAAGACAAAATATAAAGAATATTTTCAAGTAATAATTTGATAAGCTTTGTGGAATTTCTTAAGTTATAGATTGGTCGATGCGTGCTTGAATTTGCCTTGATTTTGACAAAATACCTTAATTCATTAATGAAATAAGAGACTATATCTATATTTAATTTAAAAATCTTAAAAAATACTGATGCAACAATTCATAATGTTAAGGCACAAATCTCAAAAATTCTCATTATATCAAAGGAACTACTTTGATACCCCCCAAATCGGAAATTTGGGGACTTTTTTTCTCGCCAAGCAAAATACCTGTTTTTGGCACCTTTTTTTCTCACTGGAGATGGATTTTCGCTAAATAGAAATAATTAATAACAAAAAAAAGGTACAAAATACAAGAAAATACTAAATTTGACAACAGCAAAAACCTAAAAGCTGACAAAACCTAAATTGGCAACATCAAAATAAGAAACAGCAACCCTAAAAAGTCCGTAGGGAGTGCCTGATTTGGCGCTTAATTTTTGGGGGGGGGTATATCAAAGTTGTTCCATATCAAATTTAAATACATCCTTGTTTACCACTGAGAGAGTAAAAACTATTGTATAATAGACAAAACTGTAATAAGATATGCAAAAAAAAAGGAAAAAAAAAGTACTCATCACTTAATAAAATCTTGAAGCACAGTTATTGTTTACTTCATTGATGATAAAAATCTTTATATTTATATAAACACATTTTAAAACCTTTCTTGTGAAATAGTTCGAAATATAAGATCAAAGTCTCAAAATTCCTCATTATATCAAAATTGAATGCATCCTTACTCATCGCATCAAGAAAATGAATGAGTATCATTTAATATACAAAATGAAGCTAGAATTTTCTTTTTTTTTTGCGGTGTTCGGATCATAATAAATTGGGCTCCAAAATGAAACGCCATGAAAAGTGACAGCTCGTAATTAAAATCGTGTGTGTTTAATTTCTTGAGCAGATTGTTCCCCAATGGCCAGAGGAGCAGGAAACCGCACTGTTGTTAGAAAAAATAATTAAACATGACGCTACCACGATTCAGCAACATCTGCCACTTCCTACTAATCCTCTTAACCCTTTCTTTCATAAGGCACATGTTACGAATCTCCCGAAATAAAAATTGCTAATTTTATTTCATATTGGCAACAGCGTTGTAGCAAATCAGATATCTCGAGAACTTTTCAAAATTAAAAAAAAACTTGAACTTTTGAATGATTAAAAATGAAGATCAATTATTATAAAATTTATCATAGACGTTGGTTTTGTATTTATTTATTTAAAGGCATTAAAGTTTCTTTAAAATAAAACTAACACAAATAATTTTTATTTATAACAAAATTTTTAATCAGAATAACAAACTAATAATTTGGTAATGTTGAAAGTGTGTTCGAAATTTGTCAAAATGACAATTCTTGTGCCAAATCATTTGACAAATTCTTCTTTGCTAACGTGTATTATCAGTATAATTCATTTTTGAAATTATATAATGTTGGCGTCTTTTTGAAGAATTATATAAAACTGATTCCCAAATTATTCTTTACGGGTGGGCAAAATTTTCAGGACTTAATCGATGAATGAATTTCTAATAGTATAAAGAAATTTAACAAAAGTACAATGATTATGATAATGGGAATTACACTGATTACGATATCTTGATAGAGAAAGGAGTGGGTTATTGACCCTAACCCAGCTAAATACCACCGTGGTGAGGCGTCATACGAGGTTGCAATGAGCATAAAAAAACGTCAAATATTAATCAGCTGGGGTGGTTTGGAAAGGAAAATGTCAGCTCATATGTCAATCATACCACATTAACGTGACTTATAACAAGAAATTGTTGGCAACATTTAGCGGCTTCAGTTGAAATCAGAAAAGATGAATCAGGAAAGAATGCCACAATAATTAATCTAATTTCCTATAAATTATAATTAAAAAATTGCATTCTTTAAGAATGCGTACGTAATGATTTCATCCTGAATTACTAAAATTATACTTAATTTTTTAAAAATTGATGAATAACAAGTTGATAATTAATTGTAAAGTGATTAGATATGGTAAATTAGCTAAACATATTTATAGAAAAAAAAACCGAATATTTATTTTACGAGTATACACCTTGAAAGTATTTATAATCAATATCTCAAAAGCTAGAATAATATTTTTTGTTTCTAATGACAGGCATTCTTGAGCAAGTGTAGTAAATTAGCTGCAACAAGGCCGGAAACTGCTACTCATTTTATCGTTACCCGGTGGGCACCTGTGAACCAAGTCACAAAGGTACGAGTAGCATTGCCCACGCCACACCATAACAAACCCGTTTACAGGGCGGGCCACATTCATCCATTATCTGAGGAAAGGACAAGAAACACAGAGAGAGAAAGAGAAAGTACATCCATGCACGAGCCGGGATGCGAACCCAGGTCCTCCCCATCTGTAATCAGTTACGCTAACCACTAGACAGGTTGGGCGGCAAGGCTAGAATAATTGATTTCATTAGTTTTGAAGTTCACCATATTCATCATCAACTCGAGTCGTATAGATTATTCTCAGACTTCCGTAGTTTCTGAGGAAAGGTATCCTTATGTATGTGCGAAAGTTAATGGATTCAATATCTTAAAGAACCAAAGACCATCGTGCTGATGGGAGCTATTCAAGTTAAATGCATAGTCGGCACTAGATCGCTGGTATATCATAGCTTAGAGAGAAGAGTGGCGGCTCTGGTGTCGATTTCACCAATTGATCATAATTGAAAGTAAAATACTTATCATCGCTGAGGGAATTTTATTATGTAACAATTTTGTAATTGTAACAAGATATTTATCCTAATTTCGTGATTGTTCTTGTATTTTGGTATTATAAATGTTAAAATAGATAATTTCAGAATGAGCCGGCTTTTTTTTTACTATTATTTATTTATTTCAAAACTGGCTACAAGATATATTTTTTAAGCCCTATAAAGGTAAAATCCTAGAGAGCCCAAACTCTTGGTGACAAACTGAAAAAAAAGTGCCATGGCAGAACAAAATGGCCAAATAAGAATTTCAGAAATAGTTATTTTTATCATATTTAATGTATCAAAGTAGAATTCTAAGATTGACGAGGTTTATAGCCAACTAAACTTATTCGTGCCAAGGATGTGGGCTTTGCTAGGATCCAACCTCTATAAGGTATACATTTCTTAAGCAAATTTGTTAATTATTTTTGACTAAAATAATTTTCAAACAAACCTTGAGCTGTCCTCATCAAAATAATTAATCGTGAAAGAAATACCAACATTAAATATTTTCGAATAATATTTTTTTTACTTTGATTTTGAAATCACCGTTTTATCTTATAGATATATTGTTAATGATTCAAGAATTTGTACTTGCAATTCAGTTTCAAGCTCTTTATAAATAAACTTCAACTGTAAATTACCAAGAGTAGCTTTGATTTTAGTGGTAAAGTATGATTGGTAAAACTATACTTTGAAGTGCCCTTTGGTGAACTTGGAAATTTTTTTGGCACCATTCTTGTTCGTGCCGATTACAGTGCAAACAGGTGTGGTTGAACTTTCAAAAATAACGCAACGCCCATTGGATTTTCAAAATTCTAAGAACTATAAACCAATCAGAACCTCGACTGGATTTAAACTAATCAGAATACGATCCGGTTTTGCCCAGCTTGGCTATTAATCGCAATCATTACTTGGCGAGAATCATAGGGGCACCCTAAAGTATAGTCTAACCATATAGTTGTTTCTGTTTTCATTTTATTTTCTTAACTAGATATATTTTCAACAAAATATTTGCATA
>JAPDSC010048354.1:388-17296 GCA_026290005.1 Latrodectus geometricus
TATATATATATATATATATATATATATATATATATATATATATATATTCTGCATGACACATGAATATTAAATAACTTATTACTTTCTATTATTAAAAAAAATATCTGAATTTTTAAATATAGATGCAAGTATAATTCAATTTAATTAATTATAAATCTTTAAACATTAAAAAATATGTGGGAAAAACAAAATAGGAATAGAAAATCAAATTTTAGTTACAGAAATATATGCATTATTTACATGTTGAGAAACTAGCCAGAAACTCACTTTTAATAAGCATGTTGATAGATAGTTTTAACAAAATATTATGTAAATTCATTAAAATTACTTTACATGTGCACCTGATATAGTAGCGCTTTTTATTACATACATAAATATTTTTCATATTTTTTTGCTTTCATTATTTCTTGAGCTTTTTCTTCTGCTAGCTATTTTTTTCAAGTGCCTCTGTTAAATATATTCCATTTTAATTAAATTTTCTGTTTTATTTGTCAAAACTGAGTTGAAAATGTGCCAAAAGAATTTCCATTAAGCGAATAAAATAACTTTCCTTCATAATTAATGTTTTATCTCTTGTTGAAGCATTTTCAAATATTTGAGTTATGATACCATATTTTTAGAAATCTTTATATAATTTTCTGTGGTATTTAATTTTTTTTTCTCCAACATAATATTTATTTATTATTTTAATGACTTCAACTGAATTTCAATTACTTGGCATGAATAAATATGAACTGAAATTATATTAAAAATTCTATTAAAAATGTTTGTTAGTTTATGAGAAAAAAATCAAATAAATAATTAATGTGACGTTAGTTCATTAGAGAAATCTAAATTATTAAAAAAAAAACTTATATATTATTGGTCAATAAACTATCTTATCAAATGACGGTGACTTTGTAAGTGACAGGAAGTTTGTTTTGGTGATATGGGATTATTATCTGTACAACATATTCATGTAAAATAAATAAGAATAACTGCATATTATTGCTTTTATTAAAGAAAAATGAATGTGTACAACAAATTTCTCATATAACAATTCAACTCTGATGGTGAAAATATGTTATGATGCTTCTAGTGAGACGAAGAAATATTTACCAGAATATTTCCGTGGCATACCGAGATTAAAAATTATGGTGTATCAGTTTTTCTGCTAGCATAATTAGAAATCACATGACTGTGAGAATGAAACTAAATAGCTATTTTTCTTTGGCTACAGCCCTGCTAAATGCTACGTTTCAAAAGTTAATGCATGAAAACATATTGTCGCTATGAGTTGTCTTTGTCCTTCTTTGATGGAGAAAATGTTCAATTGCTGACCTAACGAAAATGATGTTTAGATCCCACACCATTAGAAAACTTCTGATCAATTGTTGTCGAGGGATTGATATTTCTTTATTTGCTAGTCAATGATAGAAGAATTTTGTTGTCATGTTGAATCTACTATCAAAACTTTGATTAACTGACTCAGTGACCAATCGTATGAATGAGAATGGTGATTTTATTTGGTATTTCTTGGGCTCTATAATACCAAATTTCTTAAAACTTTAATTAGTTATTTTTAGTAAAAGATACTTTTACAATACATATGATATTATTTTTTGCTTTTATTTGGAGTAATAATTTTAATATCAAATAGTGTAAATAATGATAACTGTAACACAAATGATATTTTTTTTACATTTTTTATTTATTACTAAGACGCTTTATTCGAAGATATTTTAATTCTTATTGATCTAAAAATTAATAAATTGAGGAAATTGCAAGTTTTTAATCTCTCCTAAGCAGAACTTTTTCATAATGAGAAGATATATAGTAGAATATTGTTCTTTGAAACAGGTTTCATCTTTAGTATATCGTAAAATATTATGCTATATTTTCTCGCAATATGTTTAACGAATAGCCTAATAACTGAAGGCGGTTGTAAGGAATTTGATCATCCTGAGAATTCCTTTCTTTCAGGAGGATATTTCAGTGTGCCATATTCACTTGTAGCAAAAATTAAAATCTGGGAAATCTCCAAACACTTGTCACACATCCTGACACCTGTGCATGTAGAAAATAAAAATGCCCACCTACATCTACCTTTATTCAATAATGACTGGGATAAAATATTGCGCCTGATACGACAAAGTGAACAATTTGAAAGCAGAACACAGTCCTAAGGCTACAATTGAGCTTCTCAATGGAAAATATTTGGGAAAGACTCTTTATGGGCAGTGAGCTGTCTTCACAAACTTTGACGGATAATTCTTGAAATGTTCTTAAAAACTTACTCTAATAGATGTACATACGAAAAATATATATACATAATCTATCCTTAAATATTCAACAGTGGCTGACAATCTTATTGCTTATTGCAATTATACTACCCATTTCTACTTATTAAATTAAATAAAAGGAAACATTCAGAAGGAAAATTTATTATTTCTCATAAGGTTTAGTTTTTTTCAATCAAAATTGCTCATTTTTTATTTAATGAACTTTTGGCATTTTCCATATACTTCTTATTTAAATATTAGTTATAAAATGATTGGTATTATTAGAAACACATAATTTACTTGATTTCAATACATTTATACTATATAGAACTAATTTCTAATATTCATGAAAACTTCATAAAATTTTTGTATGCAATTTTATAACACATAATTGTGCTACACTTTATATAATTTTGTGTGCAATATAAAATCAAATAATTATTTTTGAAAACGTCATAATTTGAAAATTATATTCCCTAAGCAGAATTGCTAACTATTGGATTAATATATTTAAAATTTCATTCTTTACAGTAAATATGCATAAAATCAATTATTTTATGTCTTAATTTTCAATCAAAATTAGAGGTAAAATTTAAAATTTTCTAAACATAAGTAAGAGCAAATAATTCTATACTAAGCAACATAGTAATTTTTAAACTGCTTTTTTCAAGCATTTCTTTTGAAAATATTCAGTTTAGATTATAATGAATTATTTAATTATGTTGAAATGCTTAGTTTAAAATAAAATATCAATACACATTCTCACATTTTTCTCTTCATATTTATGTAAAGCTATAAAATATTTGGTTCTAGTATATTTATCATGCATACATCTCCATCAACAAGTGAGAAAAAGTTTCATTTGATTGTGTGATTAAATTTAAATTTTGGTATGATTACTGATTATTTAAAATTTACTTACAAATCATATGTTATACAAGTTTTAAATCAACTGTACAAATGGTTAATGTAGAATCAAATATCGAACAGCAGAATCTTTCAAATATAAACCATTTTATGGTTTAAACTAAACAAATTTAAAGATATTATTGCTGAAAAATTCTATTCATTCAAAATACTTGAAAGTTCTAGTTTATATTCATCCTTTATTGTGCTTCTGTTTAGAGGATATTAGTTTATATTCCAACCTTACCAATGGAGCTATATAATATGTAATTGTTATTACTATATAATTGTTATTCTTGTGGATTAAAATATTACTATATAATTGTTATTCGTGTGAATTAAACTGGTAAAATCTTTAATGTTTACTCATTCTATCATAGTTTTCATTTATTTATTTTCAGATAAATGCATTTAAAATAACACTGATTTTTAATAACTTCCTGTAAAGATAACATTCATATGAAAATTTAAATTCAAAAAAAAAAAAAAAAAAAAAAAAAAAAAAAAAAAAAAAAAAAAAACGTGTTGGACTATTTGAATGAAGAAATGCACTGCACTATTATTTAGTAATTAAAAAGTCTGAAACCTGAATCAACCAAAGATAATTATGCTAAGAGACATATGCATTTTAATAGTTCTATAAGATGGAATACTTCATCGATGGTATGATGTAGCGAGAGATCAATAATGGTTTTAAGCTCATTATTTGGTAAATGTTCAAAATTACAATCTACTTGGATGTGTTTAATAGCTTTGAATGGCGGAAATAACTAAAATATCATTACTTTATATTAAAAGCAACATTAAATAGTGAAGAAGAAAAAAGCTGAGCTCTAATTTATAGCTATTACATAATTTGTATACATAATATTTATTTATAAGAATTATTCAAAGTCAATTTTTATCATGTGAGTAAATTTTTATGAATTTCCAGACATTCACATTTTGATCTTAATTATAATGTGAAGCTTCGAAATTCGTATTAAATTTCCAGTTGAAACTATCTTTCCATGCAAAACAGAAATTTATAGAGACACGAATAAGTACCGAAATTTATTGATATTTCTCATTTTATAATATGAATTTCTTTGGAGAGAAAAATCCTTAGTAACAGATTACTACTTTCTAAAACACAATAAAAAATCAGATGTTAAAGAATAAAACATATATTTAAACACTGATGCACATGTGTATTTATGTGTGTGTGAGTGAGTGAATGCATGTTCATACATTACTTTTAATTAATACAGGAGAAAAACATCAAATAAGAAATCACTGAATGCCCTTCCTATTATTGATGCAAAATGATAATTCAGAGTTGACATTCATAGTATTGGTCACCATTTTTAATTGAGTTTTAATGATAGGTAGTCCACATTCTGCATTGCAATATATGTTAAAAAAATCAACAATTTTTTGTGGCTTTCCAATGTTAATCTAATTCATCATCCAATTGTAATATTTCGCAGACATTAAAAGTATGCTTATTGCAACAGCATCCACCATATAGAAAAGAACCATAAAAACAAATGCAGCAAACATTTATAAAATATTAGAAAATAGAAATATGTGCGTTATAAATTTATTTTCTCATCATAAATCATATTAAACAATATGTGATATTCTTTTTATCTCACTGTGTAAACAGCAACTAAATTTTATAATCAGTGTTATTATAATTAAGATATGCTTTAAGATGGTATAATAATGAAAAATGAAAACTATTAGTTTCTCTTCATAAATTTAGCATTAAAATACAGTATTAATAACAAAGATTAAATAAAAATTCATCAAATAATTTGTAATACCGTTTCTCTATACTATATCTAAGTTCATCTAATTTTCTCTGCATTCCTCTATGTTGTACAATCAAAGGGAGTTGCAACTATGATCATTAAGCAATCACTCCTTAGCGTTTCTAACCTTATAATACTTTCTGCACGGTTACGTTCTACGCAAGAGTTAAGCTAGGAACAGATTTATTGAAGTACATATGGCAATCCTTTAAAGCGCTACAATAATATATTTGTCATTTGGGGGAATTAGTGGTCGAAGCCGCTGATATATTACGTAACATATATTGTTGTCTTCCTACATCTATCTATTCAATAGCTGCCTGATATCTGTTCAACATTTAATATTCTAAATGTTACGTGAATCTATGATATCCTACGATAAATCACTGCTTCACAATGCCAAGATCTGGACTCTATCAAATTTCATTGAGAGATAGTAAATATAAGGATAGTAGATAGAA
Organism: Latrodectus geometricus; assembly: GCA_026290005.1. Classification (NCBI taxonomy): domain Eukaryota; kingdom Metazoa; phylum Arthropoda; class Arachnida; order Araneae; family Theridiidae; genus Latrodectus; species Latrodectus geometricus. The sequence goes on from JAPDSC010048354.1 coordinate 5,813, forward strand.
AGTTGTATTGAATTGCATAATGCATGCCTTATACTCACAGAAGCGCATTGTGACACCAAATCCAAAATTTCCTATAAATGAAAGTAATATACTGAATCTGAAATATATTTGTTTCTCCTGCTAAATAACATTAAATGTAGATAATATCACTGTACCTATTTTTAAAAGAATGTAATAAAATTTCACCTTTCATGACACATGATTGGTTAAATTGTTTTTAAAATCTATAAAAATCACCATCAGTAATCTAAATTACTCAATATTTTCATCACTTTATTATTTTTGTTTGCCTACTTTATTAATATATACAATATATTTACTGCATATTTCAAATTATGCTTAAAACTTAAAGTACATATAATAAATTCAATACATTCTAAGAATTTCAAAAGTAAGTAGAAATTAAATAAATATTTAAAATACTTATAGTATTGAAACAATCACTTTCAGATGGAATAGTAAATAAATATTTAGGAACGCATTTAAAATGGATTTCTCAAAAAAAAATACTATAGTAATTTTCTTAAATATTATATGAGTAAAATCTTTAAAGTGAAATTTTTATCCACTAAATACTTTGAGATAATACTGGAATATTTCGCTAATAGAAAATCAATACTTCAAACTTTTGTTAAAGAGCAAAAAAATGAGTTTTTCTTTTCCATTAAAGCTTAAGAAATTTTAGAGAAAAATATATATAAAATAGTTAAAGTAGGCGTATGAAAGATGGGAAATCTTTTTGATCAATACTGAAAAATACAATGAGATGTATTATAACGTAAAGGACATCTTAAAGTCGATTGTATCTTAAAGTTGTGAAAGATATAATGTTTATTATAATGTGACAAAAAATTCTTACTTAAGTTATATTTGATTCCTTCGTTTTAAAGCTAACTTTTTGTATACTTTTTATACAATGATAGATTGTTTCATGTTTCAGATTAAAATTGTGTTATTTTTAAACAGTAAATAGTATTTTTTATAAAAGATATATCATTTTTATAGTAAAGTTTATTATTAACATAATATTTTGATAATTGTTGATATATTAATTCACTATCACACAGAAAAACAAAATAACTATAAATAAAGTGTGGTAGTGTTTATGTGTTTAACATTTATTTACACCATTTTTTAACAAAAGAATTCTCATACAGCACAAATATGTATTATTTCTATAATAGTTATATCCAGATTTAAAAAACAATGACAGAGTTTATAAAAAACTTATTAGACTTAATTAAATGTGTACTGATTGAAAAACAATTACCATTTTATAAGAAGGAAGTTAAGGAATTAAATGAAACAATTTGAATCAATTAACATATACGTATTTGGAAATATTGTGAATTAAGGTAACACAAATTATTGTTGTGAACAAAACACAATAAACTTACATAAAAGCATAGTATTAATTATTTTTTCTGTTTATTATAATTGTAAAAATTATTAACATTATAAAGATGCTATACATTTTTATTTCACCATTGTGTTTAGAATAAGATTAATAATGCTTTTCAATCTGACGTAAAAATATGAATTATAAGAAGTGTTGAGTTTTATGTGTATTTGAGATTCTTATTTATCTGAGACTATAAAACTGTGTATAAACTATAATATGTAATCATTTTATGCTCAAATATGAACTTTAACTCAATATGAACTCAAATATGAACTATTTAAAATTCATGAAAATTTGATTTCAAAATATAGCATTTATAATCAATTTGTTTCTTACACAAATTCTTCTTGGGTTACTCAGAAAAAATTAAGAAAGTTATATTTTTCTTTATAAACCTTCCTTAATTTTCATTTGGGTCTGAAATAAACAACATATCATACACAGTTTTAATATCCTATTTCTTTTTATTTGATCTATTTTTTATCTTTCCTTTCTCTCATATTGGTCTCTTATTGTAAGTCCATTTCCTATTTCTTAATTGATGCTACGAGAAGATTATTTTTTAAATATCTTTTCGGAAACCCCAAATATTCAAAGATAATACAAGATATAAGAATCTTGTGTTTATTCCATATGCATGTTACTTTTTTCATTCATAATATGATTGCTTCTTGTGTAATTAACTCAATAATCTTTTAAATTGTGTACTGAATCAAATAAGATATATAATCCATACTTTCGTTTAATATATGTTAATGTTATTTCGAGACCCAATGCTAAAAAAGAAATTTGCTTCTTGTACTCTAATTAGTTCTTACGAAATATAGTTTTTTTACTAAAAATATCATCTCATAAAATTGGTTAAGAAGAAATCTTTTGTGACATCGGGGGTTGACGTTATTTACCATCTGAGTGCATTTGCATGAATGTTATTGATTTATTAAATGATTTAATATATATCTATGCAAAGATTAGTTACTAAGAAAAGCAAATAGTTTTCTTTTCTTAAAAATTTAAAGCAAAACATTTTAACTTTTTTACAATGCTCCATGCATAAGAAATTTAGTGTTAATGGATGAAAATGTGTAGTTAGATTTTAGATCATATTTTATCTAAATGTTTTGAGTGGGTATAGATATGCATTCCAAATAAAATATAATTATGCTTTACATTTTTCTAAATTTCTTTTACATTTGGACATTTAAAATCTCAGAAACGAATATTGATATTTTTTTTTTATTCTTAAATGACTGCTCAATTTATCTTAACCTTTTTAAACAATGAAATTTATCCTCTCATTGAGAAAAAAATTAAAATAAAAACGTATGATCTAGCATTCTTTGTGTTCTGTTACTCAACAAAAGTCATGACCGGTCGATAATATTTCGTGGCATGATAATAGAGATAATAAGAGATCATTTATCATAATACATTATCTCTGACAACATAAAGATATCTTTTTAGTGAACAAGACTTGCAGTTAACATCAAATATATTTCCTTTATTTATAAGATATTTTTATATTGTTGCACAAATTATAAAATTTATGAACATTTAAACCAATTTCTCTCTTTAATTCAGTTATAGTGGTAAAAACTGTTTCCGTAAAACAAGGAAAGTGTGCTTTAAAAAATGCAGTTTATTTTATTATTTTAAAATTGAAATCCTGCACTCCTTGGAACTTGGATCGACAATCATCGACTTAAAAATATAGACCTTTTAGCCATGTTCTCACCGATAATACTGTTTCGAATGCCGTTTTCAGCTGAATTTATCTCAGTGTATTAGTTCTTTTTAGAGTTTCTCTAATATTTCTTTCCATGATGACCAAACTGTTAAGATAAATAAGCAAAGCGAACTATCAATTTAAGACAATTTAAGAAAATTTGGCTGTTTAAAATATTAATCACTTTCAAGTATTATCTCATCGCAGAGCAGATATTTACGGAAGGTAATAAAAATGATAATGACAATACATTGGCATTTACATCAAATTCCAAGATCAAGTGACGAAGTTCCAAAGAAGGAACTCGAACTACTGCTAACTTTACGTTCTGAACTTACCTCAATCAGCGAGGATAAGAACTTATAGCAATCATTGGAATACTTAAGTCTATATCTGTTCTAAGTAAAATTTGGCTCCTGCTAGGCAGCAAAAAATCCATTCAACACCAACTTTATTCAACTTTTATCAAACATGTAAGAGTGAATAACCTTAAAAATCTCAAAAGTCATTTTTTTTTCTCAATCGATTCATTTACTGTGGATACCCTCGCATGTGGTCATTGAGTGTAAAGAGATCTCGGAGGAAACCTTAGCCGAATCGGGTGCTGCTGATCCTTCAGTGTCTTTTCCTCTACTTTCTCATTTGGTAATCAGATAACCATTACTCGCTTTCTCAGTGGGCACCTACGTTCTATGACCTTCTCTAAAGGTTTTAAGCAGTACAAAGTCTCCTGCAGGTGCTATATTGAACTGGCTTCTCCTGTTCATATTTTATCATGTCTGGGAAGTATTTTTTATGATACCCCATGACTGGTTTTCGACTTTTTTGAGGTGAATAAATTCATGGACTTGATATAGCTTCGTTATACTAGCGGATATGAACTCATCATAAATGAAATCCAAAACTTAAAAAATCAAAATCATTTTTATAACAAAACGTGCTATAAAAAATAAATATTGTAACTTATAGATAGTTTCATTTATCAAAATTTATAATGGAAAACATACTTTTAATATTCATCTCCACTTATATACTACACTTATATTACTTACTTAGATATTGAATCTTTTATCAACAAATTAGTGAATTATTTTCAACTTATTCCTATGGAATTGTTATTTTTAATCTACTGGTGAAAAAAAAATTTCTATTGGTAAAAAAAAACTTCCAAAAATGGAATAAAAATATTAATATTCTTTTTTTTTACTTAAGATGTCAAATCCCTTTTAAGAACTCAAATAATTTCTTTCCTTCTTATAGTATAAAAAAGGATACGGAACTTAGAACTTCTCAATAATAAGAGAAAATTAATTTAACCAGAGTAATAGAGATTCTAAATTAAAATAATTAAAACAATTGAGAAAATATCATCATGCTTATTTTCAAAAGACTTATCAGGAATCTAAATATCATAGTGTCCTGCGTTATTTATGGATTCAGATTTCAAATAAAAATATTTAAAACACCAAAAAGAATGCCAAATAAATGATAAAAAAAGCTGAATATTTTGAACAATATCTATTTTAAAAATTGTTCAAGTAGATTCAAGAAACATTTACAATAGTAGAACAGTACAGGACTGTGCACATTTCTGCTACTTTGATTATTCCAAATGTAAAATTTTACATGAATTTGACAAGTGACATAAATAGTGAACTATAATTTTCTGTACAAAGAGCTAAGTAGAATTTTCAAAACATAGGAAACATCTGGGTGGAATTAGCAAATAGTAGATCTCCCTGAGAAATACGGCAAAGATGGCGCAAAACACAAGTATAATGTTTAATTTAAAAGTGTTTCCTACATCATGTATTGTATAAATTGTAACAGTTGTAGTCCTTTTGTTATGAAGCCTTGTGTTAAATTATTTTTCAGACAAAGACAGCACATTTTATTCCAATTTATTCATGTTTTTAATGCATTTTCATGTAATTTTTAATATAAAATACTATATGAAAATACATTCCCATTATGATCAAAGTACTTAAATTGCCAGATTTATATAAATGTTGATTTAAGTAAAAATGAACAGGTGTAAAAATTTATTGAAATGAAATAAGTTCGAAAAAACATATTTTAATGAAAGTAATTTTTAAGCGATATAGAATAATTTTTGATTCAAAATAGATTTAAAAAAAAAAAAAAAAAAAAAAAAACCCATTATATAATGATTGAAAATTTTCTAAAATATTATAAAAGCAAGATACATGTTGTTTTATCTCATGTAATAAAGCGGACTTAATCACTATTAGGTATACAGCTGTAATGTTATCTTCGTAGTTATTTCAAGTTTGCCAGAATGTATTTTCATATTCCCTGAAATTCAAATACGTTTAATGTTTTTATTTTTTATTTATTTTTTTTTTTTCTCAAGAGTTAAACACTTAATTCAAAATGAAAAAGACAGTCTTAAATGAGTGCAAATGTATAGAAAATATAATTTATTCATTTTTACAAACTATTGATATATGCTTTCATAAAACCAAGTATTTCTAAAATTAAAGAGAATGAAAATTCCTTTTCACGGTAAATTGCTAGAAATCCATCAATAATCTACGCATTGAAGGTACAGATTGTTCAGTAAAAGATAGAAAAAATCAATTATAAATTATAAAATTTTAGAAAAAATTGTATAACAAAAGGATCTCTAAAGCAAATATTTCATTAAAAAAAATAATATTTTTTTTTTTGCATTTAACTTCAAAATTTGTTTTACGTAACACATTAATTTCTAATTGGTTTGTAATATGATCATACTTCTTAAAATAATCTTATCATTCATAAAAAGAAGCTTTAATCTACAAATATTAAAATAGAAAACAATTTCAAAAAACAATAGTTCTTTGTTCTTACAAATTTTTTCAGCTATTTAAGAGCGAACATATTTAGATAACAATAATTTTAATATCTTTTTTATTTTAAATTTTCAGTTTTACTTTTAAGTAATTTATATTTAGTAAAAAAATTATTGTTTTTGAAAACATAAATATTTTCATTTGTTTTTCTTTTATAACATTCATTTTACTATAAAAGATTACGATTAAAAGATCATAGTCCTACCTTCAAATATTTACTTTATTACAGAATCTGTAGCAGCTATTTCTCATAAATATTTAAGAATTATTTGATTAAATATGTTAACAAATTTTAGTATTAAAGTAAAACTTGTAAAATAAGTAAATAATACCAATCTTCACAATAAAAAAATCAAATAATTAAGATTATCTGAATATTAATATTTTCTATTATTACATAAACAAAAATTAAATAAATTTTAATTTAATGAATAAGAAAAATAGCAAAACAAAACTTTATTTATGGATTCTTCATTACCGTTTATTTATCAAAATAGCTGGTTAGTAAATAAAAATAAAATGAAAAATATATTGATGTGTTATTCAAATGGATAGAGAAAACTATTTTGATTTTTTTATAGTTCATTTTAAATATAAATATAGTAATCTAGTTTATATACAAATCAAATTGTCTTGTAAACATTTTCCAATACTTTACATATTATACTATTAATATTACGATGAACATCATTAGATTTCAATTTTGAAGTTTCATTGTTAAGGCAAAATATTTCTAACTTATTTCCTCGCTTCTCCTTCAATAAAGGTGTGGATTTATGAATAGGAAGGAATACATTGTTAAGAAGTATAAACTCATTATTATGAAACATTTTGATAGATGAGTCTACAAGATTTTCTTTGACGTTTTAGTATTACAATAATGACATTGTGTTTCAACAATAATAAAATTCAATCAGTTAGACAGTTAATTAAACAGAATCAGTTTTAAGAGAAATAAATGTGGTTATTATTTTTATTATATGAAATATAAAATAAGAGTGAATTTTACTATAAATATTTCATTTTTAATACAATCATTAAATTTTTTTTAATCGGCATTTTCAAATGTATGATATTAACTATACAATACATTTAAAGTATCAATATTCAGTATTTTAGAATATATTCTTAAGTATATTAATAAAACTTAAAAAAATCAAATAATAAACTTAATATTTACTTTTTACATAAGATATGGAGTCAGTTTTTAAATTTAAAATACACACATACGCACATGATATTAGATGTTACGTTTAATATACATAAATAACAATTTCCAATCATTTCAGCATTTTTATTCTAAATATTTCCTAATTAATTTTGTAATTCGATAAACTTTTGAACTTTTTTGAATTTTGAGCATTTTTATTAAATTATTATAGCATTAATTTATATTACTATTAGAAAAATATCTTTATCAATCAAATAGTCTCTGACAAATATTCAACCATTTATTTTGAATTATAAATAAAATGCTTGTATTTTTCAAATTTACTATTAAATGTTAAATATACTTATCTCTGAATGTTCTGATTTACATATGTTATTGTTTTAATAAATGCAATATTTTTTATATTGTTTTTCAAATATTTATATATGATAAAATTCCAAAGCTATAAGGAAATATAATTTCTAATTTCCCACAAACATATGTATTTAATCATACTAACAAGATACTTCAAATGTTGCAAAATGAATACATCTAGTCATTATTTGACAAATATAGCTTCCTTTATAAATATTTTCTTTGACAAAGCTAATAAAAATGCAAAAAAGTTCTAAAACTAAATCATTAAATATTTAGGATGATGGAAATATTTGAATGATGAGTTTTTTAAATAAATGAAATTTAAAATAAATAATACTAACTTTCATGATAGAAAAATCAAATAATTAAGAGCACTTGAAAATGAAGATTTTCTATTATTACATAAACAATAATTAAATAAGCTCTAATTTAAAGAAAGGGTCAAAATTACAAAACTTTATATTAATTTATGGATTTTTCATTACTGTTTATTTATCAAAATAACTAGTGAAATATTAAAAATTATTCATTCTATTTAATATTTAGTAAATTAAATAATGATATTTTATTTGTGTTTGCTTTATGTTTATGGAGGGAGCAAAGTATTTTTTATATTATCATATTTCCTTTCAAAACAACTTAATTTATTCATTCTATTAAAGAAATTTTGATGCAAATAACTATTCTTTCAATTTTTCTAAACTGATATAAAATAAAATAAAATTCTTTGATGAAGGAAAAATGGCAATTCTTTCATTAAATATTTTAAAGGACTCTAAAATTTAAACTCTAATTCAGTTTCTAAAATGAAGTGTACAACATAATCTTGTAAAACTGTTTCTATTTTATAAATATATTCTCATTGCAATAATTAACTTTGAAAGCCTTTTAATGTTATTAACAAAGATTTAAAAATGTTTTTCTTGTTAGAGGTTTTATCTTAAATATAATTACTTTAAAGAAACTTTTAAGCAAACAACTTCTGATGCTAACAAAGAATTTTGAATGGATTTTATTATGATATTTTACTTTTAACTTTAATTAGAAAAAGCACAAAATTCGGTAATAAACTTATTAAATTTCCAAAACATTTTCCTTATAATTGTTAATAAACTGATAGCTAATTTTTCATATTTGCATAATTTATTCCAATATGAAAAAGCATAAAAATTAAAATTTAAAAAGATTTGTAGTTCTTCTATTATTTTTACTCACACACAATATTTACATTAATACATTTACACACAATATATACATTAAGCATTTAAAATAATTTTTAATAAAATACAAAATAAATCAAATATGTGAGAAAAAACGTTCAACGTTTTCCATGAATATGTCATTTTTAAATGGTTTAACTGTAATATGATGTACATTTGGCTGCTTATGTTTTGGCTGAATATCTCTTTATCAGTTAACACTATTTAAAAGTGATATTATTGTGTGATATACCACAAAATTATTTTTATCAATTTCTTTTTTATGTCGTGGTTCATTTTATATGACACATTTGTTAGTAAATGAGGTTTATAAATTGTGATATTTTTGAGATTTATATTATAAGCATAATATAAATGTGTTTTAACAAGTTGAAGTTATCTAAATGAAAATAATTCTTCCTAAGATATAACATAGTTAAACTTGTATTATCTTATCATATTATTACTTGTTAACTCTATTAAAAAATATTTGTGAATTTCCCAGAATCGAAAATGAATAATTCACTAGAAAGCAATGGAACTAATTTTTACGATAAAATCTACAGCATTCTTATCCTAACAACAATTCCTTTTCTTATGATGTCGCAAAAAATTTCCTTTTCCAAAAATTTTTATCGTGTTTAGAAATACCATACCTTAAATTCATTATTATCAACATATCTTTTTGCTCAAGTAAAGCACTGAATCTCAAATACATTGGAGAGCGAAAGTAATCCGAGGATTACATCCACTCAAGCAGAAGTAAATTGGAATGGATTTATGTGGACGATAGGCTTACATCTGCAATAGGTATTCCGCTCAGGAAGAAGTGGGGATTTGCGCTTCCAGAAATTTCTGTCAGTACTCTTTCCTTTCAACCCTAATTTTGTTTGGAAAATTAAATAGTATGTTATATGAGTAATATAAGTAAATTTTTCTCGCAAAAAGTTTCTGAAAATATCAAGAAGTGAAGTAGAGATAAAATTTTATTTTTGTTAATGGACTGAAATTATCTAAATATATAAATTTGTAAATAAAGATTATGTGCCTTTTTAATTATAAAATGGCTTTGAAAGTCCTTCAGAAACCTAGAAAAAACACTTGAAATTTTTTTAGACCTTCAGAAATTAACCTTTATTACTTTGAAGAAGAATGTTTAAACTTCTTGTTATATATCATGCAACTAATATTCGTGGTTCAAAGCATCTCCGAAAGTAATTGGAATGTGTATGTAAATCAAAATTCTTATATTTAAAAATGGAGAAAAATACAGCATTTTAATCCACAATAAAAATGAATAACATACAGAAATTATAACTGGATATCTAAAACTTTACTTCGATCAAAAATAAAGGTATATCTAGTTTCCAAACTCATAAAATTATCACAAATCACTTCAAGTTAACCATTTGAGATAGAAAAACAACAATAGAAAAAATAAAACACTATATATTTTCAAATTCTACAGTTGTGTTTAGTTATTTTAACCAGTTTAAGAAAAGTATTTGATCTTGTTTGAAATCAGCTCAGACTTCTTCTGTTTACTGAGAAAGTCTTATAGTAATTTTTACCTGAAGATAACTATATATAATTTAAGTAAGCATTGACATCGAAAGGAATGCATTTGGAGTTCTTTAAAAATTTAAATGCAACAGTAAAACATGCACTTTTACTAGCATTTCCTGTTTTTGAAATAAAATATTGTCTTATAGCTTTATTTAATATAGAAATTTTGTAAAAGAAATTTTAAAAATAAAAACAATCTAGAGTTTTTATATCTATTAAAATTCTCGAATAGAACTTTTCGGAAGAAAAAACATTTTAGAATTACATTTACGTGCATTAAAATGTTAAAAATTTTTCTGTACATTAGTATTTGTGTGGTAAGAAATTATTTATTGTTATTCGGCATTAAACTAAATATTAAATTTATCTAAATATTTATTAAGATATTCATATTTAATTATTTTGCAAAAAAGCTGTTTAGTGAAAAAGAAAATAATCAACAAAGACGAAGTTTGATTACTTAAAACTATGTTTTCTTGAAGCCATTAATACAATTAAATCCACAACCAAAAGAAACTTGGCTTTATCTACATTTAAATAAAATTTTAATGAATGTAAGATCATTTCCCGGATTTAAAACCTAAAACACATTATAGAAAGTTATATATTATTAAATAATTTATATATATGGTGTCATTTACGTAAGAAAATATTTTACAAAAATATTTATTGATCATCATGTAACATATCTACTTACCATTGACTATGTGAACGACAAATATTATACTCTTTATCTCACATTACATGTTTCACATTTGTTTAATAAAAAGATAAAAATATCAATTTTTAATTATTCACTTAGAAAGCATAAATTATACTTAAATTTTGCCATTCATTAGCAAAATTACTTTTTTTAAATTTTATGGTGAAATGTGATTATTGTTTAGTAAAATATCATAAATTAAAGAAACAGAAAAAAAAATTATTCTAATTTTCAATTCGTGTTTATCGTGCATTTTGAAATTCAAAACAAATAAGAATGAATTGGAGAATATCTTCGTAAAAATTGTTATTCACGTGCTATGCACATGGATTCATTTTTAAAATATAAAAATCGAAAGCTGTAATATTTATTGTGGTAATGAATATATTATTCCAAGTTTATAATAATATCTAAGAAAATAAATTATGAAAATATTCATTGCATTTGACTTTAAAAAGGTGGCGATTATGATATCAAAAATAACTGTAAATATTTTCTTCGATAA
>JAPDSC010048354.1:22296-40484 GCA_026290005.1 Latrodectus geometricus
TATGTGTGTGTGTGTGTGTGTGTGTGTGTGTGTGTGTGTGTGTGTGTGTGTGTGTGTGTGTGCGTGCGCGCGCATCATCCATCAAATATTTTTACCTTTTTATAAATATTTTTATCAATTTATATGTTGTATGTCTTACATTACAATATCTCATTACAATCTTACATAAATATCTTTATCAATTTATATGTTGTATGTCTTACATTACACATAAATTAATGAGGATTCAACTAACAGAGTGATAAAAAATATATCATTGTTAATTTAGCAGCAATGAGCGTTAAATTTCCAAAAAAAAAAGTCAATATCAACTTCAGTTTGTTAGTTATGACAGATGTTTAAACATACATAAGATACTTAAGCAAACGTAATACCATTTAAAATGCAATTTTATTACATTTTAAATGATATTAAGTTATTTTTTAAATAATTTTACTTCAGCATTTATTATTAAACTCCTTTTAACTATAAGATCATTTCTGCCAGCTACATATTTTGAGAGTTAATTTAAAGAGAAATTTCTTTCTTTATCATAAATATTCCCTAGGAATTAAACCGAATAATAGTCATAAAGTATTTATCGTGTTTAAACTTATTCTTAAATATTTATGAAAATTAAAATTCCTTATGAAGTATTTTTCCCATCAAATGATTTTACAAAAATTTGTATAAACTCTTAAGAAATTTGTTTCTTCTCAGAGAGCTTGTGTAGGTCTCTTAATCTTTCCTGTGAGTACATGAAAATTTTATGTTTAGAATAAGAACTTTATCTATTATAAGATCAAAATAATATGAAGCGAATTGCATTCGATTTATAAGGGAATTGCTTGAATTTGTAATTTAGCACTTTAAAAATCACTGAATGTGTAGTACAGCACATTCCTGCTTTCTTAAATTAGGTTATTCCTTAATAAGTGGCCACGAAAGTTAAAAACCTATGTAAACGACACTAGCTGCTGAGTTGTCAACTATACATGTCAAACTATCGAAGGCAACAAAGATTACAAATTAGTGACACTTCTCGCTTTTTGTACTTTATTATATTTTTGTTTCTTACGGATTCAAACGAATAATAATATGTAGAAGAACGGCCACTCTCAACAATCGGTGTAATTTTTTTATTCATCGAATTTAGCAAAATGCATTCAAAATAAAATTAAAAATTAATTTCATATCATATATTGTTGAATTCCCAAACCGGTAGATAGGATAAAATTTCTTGTACAGTATATGCTCAAAAAGTAACTAATTTGGAAACATATAATGTTGTTTAATCTAAAGGAGTATGTAATTCCAAGACGAAATTATTTCTAAGTATTTAATTTACTTCTCAGCATGTGATCTGAACTATTGATTACTTATCAAGATGATGAAATCTTAACTTCAGAAAATTTCGGTTGACAAGAAAAATTGGTTGAGAGAAATCATCACCAGCTTAATCTCAAATGCCTCCAAGCTATTCTTTCTCAAATTAATTCAACCCGAAAATGGAACTTCTTTCGCTATCTCTTACATACGTTTATCGATTAGTAGTAATTTAGTTTCCGCTTGTACTAAATGAAGAGAGAAATTGGCCCGAAAATGTATGAGCATTTTGTCCGCTGAAGCTGTGTGTAATCAAGATCTGTTTCAGGAACTCAGGTAAAATTTCCTTCTTAATCTCCTTCTTAATCACTAGAGATTTCATTACAGGAGAAGCAATAGTTAAACTTGTATGGAATTAACAATAAAATATTAATAAAATGCAATCAATATTTTAATTTGTACATTAATATATTTGGTTAAAAAATTGCGATTATAATTCAAATGTATTAAAATTAATTCATGATATTACTTTAAAATAAATTATGTTGTACTTAAAAAGATTTATAAGTATAATTCATGCAGTCTCATATTCTAAATAATAATTTTGAAAAAAATTCCATCAAATATTAACAAAATTACTGACATAATTTTACCTTTGATCAAACGTGAATTTATTTAAAATAAAAAAATTATAATTTCCTTTTAAGCTATTGTTAGAAAAAATGCAAAAATCTATTATGATTTATTTTTCCATTATTTATGTTCCTTAATATAGTGGCTATTTGTTCTAGTATGTACTATCAAACGTGCACACAGGTTTTAATAATAAAGAAAAATTCTATAAATATATTAGAATTTTTATATTATATTTATATTGGAAATAAATTTACATTAAAATTTATAGTTACTAATTAGAAATTATTAACAATAAATTAGTTATTAGTTAACTATAGATTTATATATCATATTTATCCATAAAATTTGCTTGGATAAATTTTTGAAATTATCGTGTATAATTGATTATTTTATTATACAATAGTTTCTGTAACATTATCTTCATACATTTTCAGAAAGATTCTCATAATAAAAAATGGAAAAGAAAAATGGCAATATATTTTCTAATAATCTTTTACACAATGCAATTTTCAGAAATTTTTCATATTAATGTGATCTTTTAAAATAAAATTTTAAAAGATCACAAGAATACATGTCATATAAAAGAAAATTAATCCTTTTCATAAAGAATATTATTTTATTAATCAAATTTTTCACTAATTAGTTTTGGAATAATTATAAGGTCAAGAAAATTATGATAAATATGTAATTTGATTAAGAATGATTATTGAATGAAGATTAAGATCTGAATGATTATTGAATGAAGATTAGGATTAAGGATGATAGATTGAGAATGATTATTTGCATCAATAAAATACTGAGCACATCGTAACTGTGTTATTCTTCAAAAGAAAGCTATTTAGAAATCTTTGAGAAAATAATAGATTATACAAAATCACTATGCATCACTAAAAATACATTACTAAACATATACCACTTTATATTATGTAATTTAAGCCATTTCAAATCATTGACAAAAATGTATCATCATTAATAAATCAAATAATTTCTTCTCTTGAAATTGACATTGATACAAACGTACATATGCAAAAGTGGAAAGGATAATTTTTCTTAAATGTCATACACAACATAAATTTGCAATATTTAATGAAATAAGACATTAGAATCATGAAACATTTTAAGGAAAAGTTGTATTTTTGTCTTTTAAATTTATTTATATCCTTAGTAAAAAAACTTGAGAAAATTTATCATTCTGTACTACATTTTATCATACCGTCCAAAAATGCAAAGTAAAATACTTTGGCAGAATCAATCAGGAAAATGAATAACTTTTGAAGTGGGAAAGAATTTCGGATGTAGAAATTCAAATGTTTCTGAAATGTCGGTGAACTTAACGATTTAGATAAAAACTATGATCAAATAGAATTTCAACATACAATTTAAGGCTACAATGTAAAGTTTATTGGAATTTAGATACGTAGAGTTTTAAATTATATGGCATTTGTTTTATTCTAGTCTTCATATAACTTCTCAAATTTTTTTCTTCAATTGAAATCATTGCGCAATAATGATAACTATCTAAATAAACATTTTTCATGTCTTCTATTAAATATAAAGCCTTTTTTAATTATATTTCAAAACTGTTTAATTATTAAAGTATTATTCAACTCCTAATATTGTTTAAACGGATATATAATGCTGCTAAATATTTTAATAAAAAAATTAAGATAAAACACTTGATATTCTGGGTAAAACATCTCATTATATCAAGTTCTAATTGAAAAAAGGTGCTAATTTTCCTTCAAAAATTGTGTAAAATGTATTCACAATGACTGTAATTAAGACAAATTAACTCTTTTTGTAAATGATATTTTTTTATACAAAGCATATATATATATATACATGAAGACTGAGTGAAGTTAATTGTTATTCTAAAGCGTCTAAAAATTCAAAACAATATATTCAACGTTTTTATAATTAGTAACATCATATAAAGCATTTTTACAAACAATAACATAATGATATTTTCTCCTAACAATACATTTTAGGAATCAAATGCGTGTGTTATATTAATTATTGAATGTAATTACTTAAGATACAGTAATTAAATTTAAAATGATTAATTTTATGCTCTTAATTTATTTGTAATTATTTAATAATTTATTTTTAAATTTTCTGGAAATGAAGAATAAAGAATTGAAGTATCAATACGAAGCTAATTTAATTAAAAACATATTACAATTTTCTTAATTAAAATGACATTTAAAAAGGTATTTTAAGATCTTTTTAATAGGGAGAAATATTAAACTAATAACATATAATTATTAATGAAGCCATTACTGCGGTATCTTTTATCTCAAACAATTTTATTTCAAACAATAATATATTATAATTTTTCTCGAAAATTAGTTTGTTACTTAAAAGAAAATAAATAATAGCTTTGTTTCTGTAATTATTTAAAATGAAATAATGATTTTAAGAATTATTAACCTTGTTGCCAGGGTAATTTTTTGCAGTCACTTTAGTTTCACTTTTTCTTATTCATTGTAATATTGAAACTTTAAAAAATGCTGAATTTAAAATTATAAAAAATATTCGTCCAATGAATTCATTAAATTTTAATGGTTAATTATTTAAAGCAAGCATTTCTTTTTTGCTTCATACAATTTTCAGTTTCTATGAATTTTTACTTTTGATCCCTTTATTAATAATAAATTTTGTTACACTTTTTCAGTCTTGTTTTGACTATTTCTGATTTTGTTACTTAATTGACGTACTTCATTAAATCAATATCTAATTTAAAAATATGTTTAATCATATAAAAATATTTTATTCAAATATTTCAAATTTATTGCTTACATTTACCAGGAAAGGCATTAAATTGTAAAATTACCTAAATATTAAAACTCATTTGAATTAATATATTCTAGACATAATAATTATATTTATAGCGTTAAAACTGAATTTTTTTTCCTATATAAGTCTTTTACTAGATTTAATCATTTTTTGAAATGTTTCTATAAAGTATTCTTATTGAAAAAATTTTCTATTGTATTACATGAAAATAACTTTTTAATTACATTAATCTCAAATTTTTCTTTCAAATACGTCTATATTTTAATTAAAATATATGATTACTATATATGTGTACATGATCTTTGATTTAACATTGATTCATTCGATATGTTTAAAAAAATATCAAATATTAATTTCATATTTTTAAAAATATCATTTATAATCAAGCAATAGTGTAAACCAAAAATACAAATTATATGCTATTAACATAAGAAACTTGATAAAATTTTAAAAACAGAATTACAAACTGCTGTGAAAGAAATGATTGCAATGTATTAATTAGAAATATCCTTTGGATTAATTAAATTAAATAAGGTAATTAAGTTATTTTGTTGACCACTTAATGTTGGAATGGTTTTTAACTTTTACGGTAATTCAACTTCCGTAATGGTTTTTCTTCAGAACGTACATAAAATTCTATAGCCTCAAAAGAAGACTAGTGATTGGCCTCTAGCCTAAGATCTAACTTGATCATAACACCTGGAATTTGTTTTAAAGTATATAAGCTTCCATATTCAATTACTTCCTCCAATGGAGCTTTTCGGAAATAGTAATTTGCATTCATATGTTGTGCTGTTGTTGCATCAGCATATTTCTCTGTCTTATTTAAGTGTGCGGGAGAGACTCTCGAGGACTTACTATGATAGATAGATGCAGAGCTGACAGTCGAATGGTTAGCAATATGGCCTTTGGTTCAACAATTCGTGGGTTCGATTCCTACTTTGGTCTTAGATGTTTGTTGTTGTTCGGAATCTACTTTAAAAGGTAGGTCTGAATCTAATTGCTTTTGTGGGCAAAAAAATGACTTTTGAATGACAAACAAAATAAACCTCAATAGATGTTCATAAAGAAAACAGAAATTCAAGAGTCGTATCTCGTTCTTCAACAGAGGCTTTGAATTGGGGATCTTCCACTCAGAAGATTGTTATCCTAATACCATGCTACAGTTAGCCCATACAAACATTTCACAGTATTTATTTGATTATTGTTAATGCAACTTCTGATGGAAGCACAATGTTTTTCAGGCGAATGCAGTGGTCCTGGGGAAAACTGTGACGAAGATCTGCTAGAGTCGTTCGTTCAGTGCACATGCGACAAGAAGAGAAGGTTTTTCCCAAACTTTGAACTTAAAATATAATTGTATATTTTGGGGAAGGGTAAAGAAATATTTAGATTTTGTCATTGCAACGGTTAACTATCGCATCATTTTATTTTGCCTATTTTTTTGTTGTAGATGGATGTATACTTATTACTCAATACACTTTTTGATTCAATTTCAAATAAGTCATCAATTAGTTAAAAAAAATTTAGTTCTTCAATTATGCATCAATCAGTTTTTCCATGATGAGCTCAGCATTTAACTTAAATAAAGTCAAATTATTTCATTTTATTCTTAATTTTTATCCTAGAATGAATTGAATTTATTTTCAAATTAACTTGTAAAACTAATCATTGAATTATAATTTTTTATCAACTTCTATAATTAGTTAATAATCAAGTAATTTTCAAAAAACATAAAATTTTCTTAACTTTAGTTATCGAGCTTATTTATATTTTAGCAATTAAACGAATTGATTTTATTTTATTTATGAATCTATAGAAGATTTAAGTGGTATATTTGATTTCACTGGCCTGACATATTTTTTGCCGTAATAAGAAAATAATGTCCAATATGCTAAAAAATTAAAAATGTCAAAAAAAGTCCCTGTTTCTTTCTTGAAATAAAATAAGGCATTGACAGTCTCGGACAACTCAGAAAATATTATCTAAAAATAATAAGTAGTTTTTTTCTTTTTGTTAAGAAGCTTAGTGTAAATTACATTTTGACACTAACGTAAGAGGAGAGACTTAGAAGTAATCCGATTTCTTTTCTCAATTTCATGTCATTCTTTATTTGCAAGCGAAGATTATTTGTTGCTATCACACTGCAACGTAGTTACATTTATTTTCAAGTTTTTAGCCAAAACATCTTTCAAAAATTAATTATTTTCTGGTCTGATGTGCTCACTTTTAGGCACCTAACCAAAAGGATTATAAGTAAATGTAATAAGAATGATTTATTTAAACTCTTTAAATGTGAATTTGATAATTTCTTGTAACTAAACTACATTCTGTAAGGTGCAAGCTTTTCAACTATTTTGCAGTTGATTAATATGATTATATAAATTTGGTTAGTATTATTATATAAATATTTATTTTTCATATTTGAAAATTAATAATTATTTATTTTAAGTTTTTATATTGTACGTATTTATCATGAAAGTATTTAAATAAATAAATTAAAGTTTAGACAAAAAAATTCATTCTTTAGAATTTACTGTTAAGGATAATCAATTGTTATATTACTAAGCAGTATTCATAAGCTTTTGAAATACAAAGCTTTTAAAAATGATGTTTATGCTTTATATTTAAGATTAACTTAAACATAAGCGCAAATGTACATGTATTTGTATTTAAGTAATTATTAGTTTTCTTGTTGAATACTTTAGTATAAAAAAATTCATCAAGTCAACATTCCAAAGGAGAATAACTAATATAAAATATTTGGTGGAAATTTCTACCGCAAACTTTAAGCTCATTGTGGAAACCCAATAAAGAATGAGGTCTGAACATGCTCATTATTTTCTCTAGAAAGAAAAAAAATTTAAAAAATTTCCATCTCATGATATCTTCAGAAGAAAATAAAATTGTTTAAAGAAGAAAAGTTATTAAAGAAGAAATTTATGACCTCAAATATTGATTACTTCTAAGAATATAGTTTTTTGCTGTTAAAAATACTTATAAAATTATAAATATATTCAAAAATATAATGCGCTAAACATGTTCCATCATATACATTTTTGCCAAATGTATGCTAATATTCTATATAAATTTTAAAATATTGTTATTACTATATATTGCTAAACGTACTCAATTAAAAAACATTTTTTTTTCAAAGAATTTAATAATTATTCTAATATTATATTGAATCCAATTAAACTAAATGATATACTTAAATGAAAATATTAGAAAATTTATTTTGTATTTTGTCAATTAAGTGCTTTAATTTAATTAGAAACACTTAAAGCTAATACATATTTCACAAACTAATTTAAAAAATATTTTTATTAGTTCAGCTAACTTACAAAAATAAATTCTTTGAAAATTGGTCAAATAAACATGTAGGTTTAAATAGTATAACCAGATTCGAATGTTCAAAGTAAAATACAAACTTTTATATAATCAATAAGTAAGTGGTTATAACTTATATTTTAATCAGCATATTTTTTATTTAAAAGTTAACTTAACGTGTAAAAAATATTGAAACTAGCTTTGAGTAAAATAGTTTCCAATCTATAATAGTGAAAGAAAGTATTTCAAACTTTGAAATCCATGAATATTTGCTTTATAGTTTAATTACTCTAATTTACATCAGAAAAATAAATTTAGAATTACCTTTGTCATTATATATTTAATATTTACATGAGTAAAAAACTTAATTACATAAGTAAATTTACATGAGTAACTATAAGCAAAATTTCTACAAAATAATAAACTTAACATAAAATGTTTATTTTGACGATTAAATTTCAAATATAATCAATATATGTTGACTAATATTGTTTGAATATAAATTGTACTTTAAATTATAGTATTTGAAATATAATCCAATATTTCATCAATTTATGTTGTAAATGCAAATTGTTCATTATTTATCTCACAAAAATGAATAAATAGAATTTAAAAATATTTATATTAATATGCACATTATTTCAAATATTTCATACATTTATATATGGAACTCAGATAATGCATAAAATAATAAAATAGTTTTATAATATTTTTGCATTTCTTCAATAAAATAGTAAAATTTATTAGATAATTCACAAAAAATAAAGTTTACTGCAAAAAGATATTAATATTTAAAAAGCATTATTTATTTTAATTTAGGCAAATAATTATTATATAATTTTTTACAGTGACGTATCATAACATTTTCTGCTTGAAAAATAATGTCTTCATTATTATTAGTGGTATAAGTTGTTTATAAACAATGAATTTACTAATTAAATAAATTTCATATATGTATGTGTCTAACTGCATGCATTTTTATTGCCTTAAAAAACTGATTGCACTTGCTAAATATTTTTATTTTGTTTGTTTCTCCATAGAATGTAACTCTGCCTCAATATACTGGTATGGAATATTTGATGAAAAATTTCGATTTTAATAAATATTATATTTTTAGTGTCTAAAGTATGATTTATTATCTTCTTAAAAATTCATCTCATGCAGTCCCAAATAAGATATCGGATCATAAACTCAAAAAATAAAAAAGTATAAAAATAAATATTTATAATAATTATAAAAATAAAAATTTTATTTATTGTATTTTACTGAGGAAAAATTAACATTTCACTGAATAAACTTGTTTATTGAAAATTTGATATACTAAAAATAATTGAATAGAGAAAAAAAAGAAACAGAAATACATTAAAAAGCTATTATACTTTTTAGAAAAACACTTTATATTCGATTCTGACAATATCAGATTTGATACCTATCACAATTAGTCAGTCATGCAGATATTAAATTACCAAGGTGCAGACAAAATCTTAAATGCTAATAACTGCTTCTTATCAGGGTTTAAAAATAATTCTTGATTTCAATATATCTATATAAAAATAATTTAATTTGTATTTCCCAAAAATATTTTTGGAATATGATTTCAAATTTCTTTTTCAATATCATATAGAAATTTTGAAATATAAGTATAGAATTTATGAAATATTTGTTTTTAAAAATATTTTACCTGTCCCTTAAACTCTCTCACGGCAAAATTTCCTTCAAAAAAATAACTGATAAAATAACAAAGATATTCACAACTTGAAAAAAAAATTAAAAAATAAATTTTTATTCCCATTACATTAAATATATATTTTATAAAAAAAAAATTTAAAAATTAATATTTATTATTGCATTAATTTTATAAATTAATAATTGATAAATAACTATGATAAAATACAAAAGCACATTTAATGATTTTATTTATTATTGAAAAAATAATATTACAGGATATGTTTCATTCTGCAAATTTCTGACTACTAAAAACAGTAAATGTAGAAAATGACGTAATAATTTTGAAGAAAAATACGGAGAAATATTCTGTTTGAGGTCATCGAATCTTAAGTTCCACGCCACACTTGTGAAAAGTTGGTAAACCTTACGAACATTTTGACAAATAGCATATATTGATTATTACGCTTCTGTAACATAAAGATATTTATTTAATTTATTTTGATGAAAGATTTATTTTATTATCTTAAGTATAATTTTAAGTTTTGGTCATGTATCTATTTTGTATAGTACTCAAAAAATTCTCAAAATCGGACAAGGTAATTTGATTTTACTATCAAGTATCACTGTAAAGATATCAAATTTATAATTATTATCAGGTCTTCATCGTAAAAGAAACCATAATTACAATGAATAAGCAAGCTCCTATATCCATAATGTTATTTACATATTGAAATTATTGATGGTGTTAGTAGAATTGGAAAAATATTTTTTTTTAAATTTAATATACAACTTTTTAAATATAAAATTTTTAAATATAAATTATAATGGGAATAATAATCACCATTATCTAGTCTTCATCATATTAACATGCTTCATTACAATAAATCAATTAGTAAGTTCCTATGCCCGTTATAATTTTTATATTTTGAAATAACTGATGTTGCCATAAGAATTCGAAAAATATTTTCAAAATTTAATATACAACTTAAATTTATTTTAATATGAAATACTGTGGATAATAGCTAAATTGTTATTAGGTGAAAGTTTCCTTCGAAAAAGGACCCATAAAAATTTGTCATTGAAACTTCACTCTCTACCTATTATTCATTCCAATTGCAAATTATAACAAAAATGAATTTTTTTTTTCAAATGCCATCGAAATGCTTAAACTAGGTTGTTTTTTCTGTGCAGCACTTTTTAATTTAAAGAACACTGTTTTATGAGAGAAGAGTATTTTTATCGATAATAAAAAAAAATAAAAAAATCATGCTGCAATTTTTTTTAATTTAATCGTAATAATATTTCCATTTTTCAAGTTTCTTTTATACATCATGTATACTTGGATAAAAAAGGAAAAATAGGAAAAAGTTATTTATAAGAATGACATTTATAATATATAATATGTAAAGTTTAAAATTAATTCATAGAATTTATAATCTATAGTTATGAACTGAAAATAAATATTATAAAGTATTTTATACAATTAAACCAACAGTTTATTTTTATTTAAACTTTGTTTAAAATTTACTAAAAATTAAATACATGGCACTACCAAAAAAGAACAGGAATTGTACTTTGAAAAATAATGTTTATCAAACAATAGTTTTGTTTACAAATATTTAAAATATCTTGCACTGTACATTTTTTTTAAATATGAAGGATAAAAATTTATGACAAAATTCATGTAAAGAATTTAAATCATAAATGTAATGATTCAAGAGTGAGAGAATTTAATTTTCTAACATTAAAAAAACTATTTTAATCTAATATTTCTCAAATGTTGTGAAATTAAAAATTAAAATAATAAGTAATATTATAATTTCCACAAAAAAATTCAAACACATTACACATACTTATCATTTCATTCCTTCTTAAGGAATGATAAAAATATTGTTGATAAAAGTGAATAAACTTTACTACAATGCTAGTACTCAAAATTCATATTTTAATTCAGAAAAAAGAAAATACATACAGTTATTTCTTCGGAATTTTCCAAATATTTCTTGTTAAAACATTTATAACAACTTTAATATAGTGCTAATTATAATCTCACATAGAATGCTTTACTAAAACTATTTTATGCCATGACTGCAATCATTATAAAATGCTTCAATCCAAAGAAAAAAATTTAATGAACTAATCTAAAGCAAACGTTTACTTTCATCATAAACTATGAGCATATATTTTTCCGAGTAAATGGAAAAGTATTCTTTAGTTTCTAGAACATTTTTCACATTATAATTCTTTTTATTTATCAAGGTATTACAAGATCTAGAGAATTTTAAACATTTTAGTTCTAAATTTCTAAAACATTTATCCATTTCTTGAACTTCTCAGTAAAAGATATTCAAAAATTTTTTTATTGTTTCTCCACTAAGCAGATAAAACCAAATATGAAAAAAAAGTTGTAAAGTATTAAAAACTCCAACTTTTAGAAGAAAATTTGTTTTTAGAAAAAAATATGAAGATTTATCAGTTTTTAAACACAAAACAAGAATAAATGCTAAAAAGTTTTTTTTAATTATATTATACACTTAATTAAGAAATGCATTTTTAGTTCGAACAAATTATATACTAAATAAGATTTAAGCTTCTAAACGATTAATAAAGTTTTTTTTCAATCTTTTCTATTACGGTTAAAAACTAATTATAACTCTGAAGTTGTAATTTAAAGATTTTTTTATTAAAATAGTACATTGATTAAGGTAAGAAAAGTCTCAGATAAAAAAAATGTGGTTTACTCAAACTGTCAATTATTCTTAATTATAGTGTTAAAATTTCAATGAAATAAGTCATAAAATAAATATTTAAATTAGCAATAAATTATAAAATTACAATGAAAAAAAATTGTGTAAGAATACAAGATGCATGGTCAAAATAATAATCTTTTAACATTTCCAGTCTTCTAAATTTAGAAAAAAATTCCGTTCATTAAAAAAATGTAAGACTTACCAAACATGTAAGACTTTCTCACAGGAAAATGTCAAGCAAAAATAAATTGTTTCATTCTTTACAAAAATGAGAACAAAAGAATAGAATGACTTTTTTAATATAATACCACACCAAGAAAAGAAATGATTGAAAACCGAATATCTTCAGAATTTTAGAAAAAGAGAATACAGATTACGAGGTTTCTGTTTCCTGTATCAAAACCTATTAATCCTCATTTTTAAAAAAATATTATAAATGACTGCATTTGAGGAAATGGCATTTTTCATTACATAATTTTATTTTGTAAAACCACAATTTATTTAGTAGTAATGAAAAGGAATTATGATCATATGAAACAAAATGTGAAATTTTTTATTGCAGCATTTTATGCTGATAACTACTAGAAAGTATTTTAATAATATAATAATAATAGTATAGAAAGTAATGTTTCAACAATTAATATATCATCACCATGAATTTTAAATCGCTCTTTTGTAAGCTCATTCTCATCTTTAGTTTTCCACATTTATAGATGTTTTTTATTGCACAAATATTTTACTATGTAGTCTATATTCTCTTATCATGTTATATTTCTCCTTTGAATCACTAACATCATATTATTTATAAACTTTATTAATAAATCTTTTTTTGCATAAAGTGTTCAATTTGTTTAAGTAAATAAATAATATAACCATTTTTATATATAATATACATGATTTATAGATCTATGTTTCTTAAATTAATTTATTATTATTTGTAGTTATTAACATTCTTAAACCGTGTGACCGTTTGTATCATTTTATAATTACAAAAATTAACCTAATATTTAAACACATTTCCAAATTTACAAAATAAGCGATGATTTATAAATTTCTTATAATATGCATTTTTCTTTTCTTTTTTTTTATTATTAATTTTAATGTCTTGGAAATTTACATTTTTTGACATTGAAAAGAATGAAACGTAAAAACTAATTTAAAAATAAATTTTTAAAACAAATAAAGTGCATAATATACAAAAAATAAAGTGAATATGTTAATTATTAAAAATTAGCATATTTTACAATATTCAATATATTTCTTAATAATTAATGATTTTATTATATCGGATATTTTTCTTAAGATTTAAAACTTTCGGATATTTCTTAAAATGTTTATTTATTTATCTATCATTATTTACTTTTAAAATTAAAAAGTAATTTCTTAATCAATTGTATTTTCTATTTTAGAATACTTAGATGTAAAGTAACATAAAAAATCCCTTTATAACCATAAAAGAAATATTAAATTTATTTTGATACTTTAAATAAATTTAATTTACGTCATTCTTTTTACATTTATGTGTATTAGAAATGAGTACGTTATATACATAGAAAATGTAGTTGAAAAAAGGGAAAATTATTACTAAGTTTAAACTTAAATATAGATCAGTGTTTCCCAATGGGGCCTAATTTGATTGGCCACATTGGGTGGTTAATTTGATTGATAAGGGGGTAATATGAAAATGGATTCAATACGATAAATGTCGAAAAATGTTATTTTGCCGAGATGATGTGGCAAATGTTCTGTATACATTTAAATAAATGTGTATTTTTTAGTATACGTTTACTCTACATAACATTAAATTAATTTTAACAAATATATTTATATTTTTATTGATATTATATATATATATTTCTTTCAGCTCATAGTAAAATGAGTGGTGAAATCAAGAAAAAAGTTCGTCAATATTTGGAGGAATATTTAAAATTTGGACTCATACCTGCTTTCCACAATGAGCGCTTTCCTTTTTGTCTTTTACGGTAACAATGCTTGACCAACGAATCAATGAATCAGATTCATCTTGATGAGCATTTGAAGGCAAATAATGCTTATATTAATTCAGATTTTAATTACTTTCAAATTTTAAAGAACAATTTGAAAAGAGGAAAAGTGTAAAGTCCCTATTTATTGCTCACACTTCAACTCATAATCATATTCTAGAGGCTAGTGATCATTTTTTTATTCATCACTAAATCTAGGAAAAAAAGTCATACCATAGGAGAGAATTTATTAATGAAACCATCAATATCAGAATTTCTTAAAATAGTTCTTGAAAAAGATGACAAAGTTGTAAAAGATATGTCGTTTAAAACAAAACTGCTAGTAGAGGAATAGACGAAATGAGTGGAGATATTAAGAAACAACTTTTGAAAAGCTGAAAACAAAAAATTTCTCAGTGCAAATGGAATAATCAGCTTTGATGGACAGTGAAACAGTATTGATAACTTATGTAAGATACATTGATAAAGGGCCTTTTTCTGAAGAAATATTTTGTAAAAGAATAGAAAACACCAATAATTTCAAAGATATATATAATAAGCTAAGAAAACTACTTAGATGTCAATAATGTACTAATGAAAAATATAACATCTTGTACCGCAGATGATGCTCTTAATATGACCGCTCTTAATATGATGAACAATAAAAATAGCTTCTTAAAATTGATGAAAGATTAGAATCCAGAAATGATTTTTGTGCATTGTGTTATACATAAGGAAACCTAGGTAGTTAAAAACATCTGGCCTGATCAAAATGAAGTACTAAATTTAATAAAGAGTATCAATGCTATTAAATATAATACCAGATGTGAAGCATCTTTTAGAGTTTCAGACCATGTGTGAGATTTTTACTTCACAATTGAAGTAAGATGGCTCTCTAAAATGGGAATTACTTGAAAAGATTTATACAACTGTTTGAAACTCTTAGTGATATTTTAAGGGACAAACCTGAAATGAAGTATCTGTTAATAGTCAATGGTAAATTATTTGTAAGTTATTTAGCCGATATCTTTGAAAAACTAAATATATTAAATAAGCAACTTCAAGGAACAAATGACACTCTTTTTGATCCAAAAGCGAAGATATTTGGTTTCATTACTCATATTTAGTATGTCAGAAATATATTAACAATAAAAACTTTGAACACTTGCATTTTCTCTAAAAATGTGAAGTAAATAGTGCTGCTTTACTTCGTTTTGTCGATCATCTCAAAATTCAATCAGTTGATTTAAAATAAAGATTTTCTGATTTAAAACAAATTGATTTTCTAACATGGTTGATGCCGCCAAGGTTAGTATATTTGTCTGATATATCAAGTATTCAATATCAAAAAGAACTTACAGAAAAACAGAATGATGAGTCAGTTAAAATTTTATTTAATATAAAAAAGAGTGACAACAAAAACTAAACTACTACTTGGCTTTGTGAGAAAACAGAAATTAAATATTCAAATTCAACCAAATGTGCAAGAAAACTGTTGTCACTGTTTCTATCTTCATATTTAGCTGAATGTGAATTTAATCCTGTAAATTATTTACTGGTAAAAAAAAGAAATCGTCGGGATATAACACAACGGGGAAACTTTAGACTGAAGCTAACCAAATTGGGAACTAACATAAGATCTCCGTGCAGCAAGCATCAAGTGCAAGGATTAAAAATTTAAATTATTTTAGAAAAATCAATATTAAAATTATTTCAAATTTAAATTCAGCTTTTCATTACGTTTTGACAATTTACTTACTGTGTTTCGTTAAAAATTTCCTAGTGATTTTAAAACCTATCATTTAAGTGTCTTAAGTGAAAAATTCACTTTTTTAACATTAAAAATTATGTATGTGTTACTTAGAAGGCATAAGAATTTAGAAAGGCTTAGGGAGCACATGGCACAAAAAAGGTTGGGGAAAACTGATATAAAGCAATGTTTATGGAGTCTTTTCATATCTTAGAAATATACAATAAGATTTGTTAAATCTGCTAAAATATTTTCATCCACTAACAAATAATAAGAAACAATTATAAAACTTCAACTTAATAAATGAGTCAAGTTTCAGTCAAAATTATTTTCAAAAATCATTTAAAATTAAATTAATTTTGGAGCAGACTTTTAGCTTCAAAATGTTTACAATCAAGATCACTTATATCTTATTAATCAATCTGTAATTACAGTACTTAATCCTCTTTCTTCGATAATTCTCTGTTCCCTGCCACTTTTTTAGACAGGTTTTAATCCTGAAACTGCAAATATTTTACCATAAAATTGAATTTTTGAAGAGAACTAAACTTAATTAAATAGAGAGAGATTATTTTTTACTTCTCTTTTAAAATGAATTTTGTCCATTAAGTTCTCTAGATTTTGCACTTATATAACAAAAGTGTAAAATACTTCATCTTATTAAACTAATGGAAAAATTTGAACAATACTTCACTAAAATAAAGAAACTTGAATTTTATTAAATTAAAGATGAAAAACTAATTAACGTATGCAAAATTGAAATGTTATACTCAACTGATTTGCTGATTTGATTTTTATTAACATTAAAAGATTTAATATTAAAGAAACTTCTTCGAATATTCGAAATATTCTTTTATTTAGTTATTTTTATTATATTATATATATTCGTAATTCTATTTATATCAAATACAACGACTAAATTAATCTCTTTATAAGTCTTAAATAATTTTGTGAATTCTGATTGATTATCATTTTAAAACTTATAAATCAAAGTGAGCAATTTTTATTTTACTTTTTTTGTATTTTTATAATTAAGTCTTATAAATACATGAACAGTAATTAAAGTTATTGAATATTATTATCTTATATATTTGTTAGATTGATTAATTATAAATCAATCTTATAAATTAAGGAATAATAAAATTATAAATCTTCATATAAAATTTAAAAATTCCTCCAAATAATGGCGATATCTTTTCTTTTTTAATAAGATGATACTAAATAAAAAAATATATTGCTTTATTTATTAAATAAATTTCCTTCTGTGTTATTGAAATAACCTAAATCCAATGTACAATTATTTCAAGAATTTATTTCTAACTTATAAATAACTTCAAATAAATTAGTATCACTTTACTAGAAGCAAAACTAGAATCACATACCATTTCTGGAAGAAACTGTTATTTCAAATCACCGATAAGAGGGTAAGAAAGTTTCTTCTGAGTTTCTTTATTACTTTTCCAAGAGTAGCTTTTGGGAAATAGACGAAGTATCATTAAATGACAATATATAGGTTCATTTTTTTAGTTCATGAATGAATATCGATTTTTCTATGAACATTATTCATGATCTTTTCAGCTTTCAATGTACTTTTCACGTCATATCCTTATTTCAAGATAAATGACAAATATTTCTTTGAAAGAAACCATTTATACTGAGATTCTCCAAAATTGGAATTGAAATAATGTGATAAAAACAAATCGCTTCTTCAAGAACTTTTCAGTGAAAAGTGTAACTTAAATTAATAAGGAATAAAAATACAATTGATAAAATTGAATGATATATTTTTTGAAGAACTTATCTATGACTGAAAAATTCTTGCAAAGTATATTTAATTTTTTTTTATAAAAAATTTTAATTTTTTATACTTTTTCATATACATTTATATTTTTCATATACATATACATTTCAAATGAAGTAATATATATATATATATATATATATATATATATATATATATATATATATATA